>WJEZ01001578.1:0-16882 GCA_009869925.1 Thalassaphorura encarpata
GTTTGAATCATGTAACATGGCACATACCCCTCTTAATTCACACTTTCCTTACGTCACCCTCAGAGTGAAGATAAATTGTGATTGCAACTAATTTGATGGGCTAGGTATTAGATGACTCCACTCCAAAAACTACTTCAATAATTATTTCGCATGTCATTTGTTTCCCTTAGAGTGTAGTCAGTTCTACTAGTAGTAGCATTTGCTCTCATCGTCAAACACCAGCAAGCAATGGCACTCAGTTTTAGTCCTGGCAGCAGCACTAACGGAGAGCTAAGTACTTACTTAAGTTTCATAAGTAAGCAATTGAGGAAAGTAGTCGTAGGAGGGATCTTGACTTGGCATCCCTCGTGTTTGTGACACTCACTCGTCCTCGTCTCTTTCTAAGTAGGACTGATACTCCTCATTTATTACTCTCACACTCTAGCTGGCATGGCACTAGGCGGGTATTTAGGATCCGACCACCGCACCGTCACATCTGTGGAAAATAAGTTGTCAATTGGTGTAGTTTGTGTAGGATGGCCTGGAGCAATTAATCTCATTTGATAGACCAGATGGATTATCCGATTAGGGTGGCAGTTTTATGAGCGTTTTGCTTTCCTCCCTTCCGCCCTACTACATCTGGTTGGTCATGGATGTCTGGATAGTTACGGTAATGCCAAGCCATGGCATGGCATGGCTTGGAAGCTAAATGCCCGAAGCCGGGTTAGTGGAATCGCATGGTAGAATGAGTATGGCAAGGGTTGAAAGTGAATTTAAAGTTCCTTCTCGGGGTTTTGAGTCCAAGTACTTTTTACTTACTTTAGCAGGAAGAGCAGGAGCATTGGTCCAATTTCAAGCCTCAAAGTCATTACAAATGAGATATATGGGAAAATAGTTACTTCTGAGGAAAGGAAACTGTAAATAGGATGCAGTCAAAGGGAAAGCCTTGCCTGTGTGCTAAGCATGGTACAAACACACGTACACAGTACGTACTTACTTGCCTTGTACGTACTCTACATATATTGTAGATTTAACTTTGTATGATGTTTATTTGATTCATGCACACATGCAGAGTTGACTCTGAAAATAAAAATTTTACATTGAAGATAGAATCGTAGGTTATAAAAATTCCGGTAGACCCTGTATGTAAAATCCTAACTTACTACATGTACACATATTGGTCTGGTTGGCTAGGCTAGCCTTCTGGCAATGGCTTTGGTTTTGCCTACCCGTGAAAAGTGTCTCAATTGAAAAGTCTGTGGAGCAGACTAATAGGCTTCGAACGGATTTTTTCTCTTTGATGGAAACTCCATGACTTGACTTTGACTTTGGGTTTGGAATATGGCTATGTGGTATATATGTACGGTATATAAGAAAGAGACAAGGATTGTGAAAGCAAAGGGAAAGTAGCCGTAAAAGGTAGGATTGTAAACAGAAATAGTCTGAAGGGAAGTAGTAGTGGTTGTCCTCATCCTTATTGGGTATGTTAGGAAGAAACATAAGCTGATTTTGAGGAGGAGTAGAAGTAGAAGGGAGCTTTAGCTTTAACCTTATTTATGTAATGTACAATCCTCCATCTGGGAAAGGAAATTATTTGAATGCATGATGGATTTCAAAAATTTGATTTGAATTTGGATAACTTGTCTCACTCTCAGAGTGTGTGAGAGAAAGTGAAATGAAGAAAATGCCTGCCTGCCTGGAGAAGCCCTGGGCCGTTTCCTACTTACTCAATTCATCTCTTCAGTTTCAATTTTTTCGGTTGGATAGATTCGTTATTCTATTTGGAGGGATAAGTCAGCTTCAGCTTTAGGTTGTAGAGGAAGATTATTCGGTTGACGGATACCTTGAGCTTGTTTAAGAGCTTAGAACTCGCACCTATCTTCCTACCCATTTGGCTCTAGCAGCTTTAGCTCCAGGCCCTTCAAAATAAACTAAGTCCTAGTTCTTGAAATCATGAAGAAAAATTTCATTTCCTCTCCAAGTCCAAAATTCCACTCATCGTGAGATTAGGTTGAAAAGTGATTATCTCTAGTTTTGGTTGATAATTTCTATCTACGTACAAAAATATGTTTTTTGGTAGCAGCCTTGCAATGCAAATATTGGCTATGATTCTATGACGTTTGTTGTGTGACGATTGACGACACCAGAGAGAGAGTCGTTGAATTTTCTTTTGTCATCCTCCTATTTGGATCGAGTGACGAAAAACATCTTGAGGTTGAAGATGCTCTTGAGGAATTGGATTGTTCCGGTAGCAATCTTGGAGAAAGAAACAAACTCACTCGACTGACTGACGTCGTTTTGAACAAAGTAAAGTAAAGTAAAGTGAGTGAGTACTTACTGCCACTGCCACTGCCACCACCTACGCATTTGCATTCCGTCACCACAAATATTGAACAAAATGTGGGCAAAGTGGGTCTCGTTGGGAAAAAGATCACAAAGAAACCACCAAAAAAGGAAAAGAAAAGGAAGCAGCAATAGCATGAAAATGATGTCAATCTTCGTCAAAGGGAAAGAGATTCATTTTTGAAAGTGGAGAAGAGATTTCAAAGAGAAAACTTGTGTGAGTGGGAAAGTGTTGCCGCGCGTCAATCTTTTTATTTCCCATTTTATTTCACACTTTATTTCACTGAGGTTCTCATCCATTTGAATTTATTTACACATTTACATATATCAAACTAAGATTTTTGCAACTTTTTTCTGCGGTAAATTAAAAACTAATGGCGACACTTTTAATTTAATCCAATTGAAAAGTTAGTGTGTAAATTAGAAACTCTGAATGTCCAATTTCTGAGATTGAAATTTGGAAAGTCATTAATTTTTTATATTTTGCAAACGAATGTAAAAATATTCGGAACTTTATTTGACGTTGACTAGTCTGCTAGCTATTTGTGAGTTTCTAGGAGGAACTTGTAAATATTCATATCCCTGATAGTGGGAGACAAGTTTAATTTTTTGTCTTGTCTTTTCGACCTTATGAATTCTTAACGGATGATTTGTCGTCGTGTTGTGGGAGTGCTTTGCAGTCGCAGTAAAAAGTAAACGGAGGCGTTTATGGTTTTTGGTCATGAAGGAAGAAACCAGGGAGTCAGGCAGGCAGGCAGGCAGGCAGTGGGATCAATGTAAACATTAGAGAGAGGAGAGTTTATTCATGAAGAATGGTGAAAGATTGTAGTTATTGATCGTCGTTCGGGGTTCCTTGGTTGGCAAACAAAAGGAAGTTTTATGTTCAGAGCATAGAAGAAGAAGACACACATGGACTGGAATGCATTGCACACGTAATATACAAACATGGTCATGACTATGGGTGGAGAAAGTAAAAGTAAAAGTAGAAAGAGACTTGATTCCTCAAAAGTGAATTCATTCCCTTGTCTCTGCACCAAAAGGTTATGCCATGCCATACCATACCAACTCAAGTGTTTGTATCTCCGTCAAACACAACTTTAACTTTACTTTTTGTATGTCTTTCTGTTCGAGGTCCTGTGGTGAGATGCAAGGTGTAGGTGTAGGGTTACGATATACAATTCATCGTGAGATACCTACATGGTACTAGTAGTACACGCCATGGGGTTACTTACAGTGTGTCCCAGGAGTCATAACATTGTTGCTGACAAACCGGAAATTACCCATGTTTTATGTTCTAAACTCTGAACTCCTGTATAAATGTCAAATCAGAGCCATTGTCTAAAATCTGAAATGGGGGACACGAAGGAGGGCATTATAAATTATGTCGTTTCATTTGAGACGAGGCAGGCATGTAGGTATCAATCGCGGAAGGTAAAACCTCAACCTCAATGGTTTTATGGATCTTGGCTAGTCAATTACACTAAAGTAGATTTAGATTATCCATCAGTCGGTTGGTCGGGTTGGCTGAGGTGGTAACTGGAGACGACGACGGTGGTTTTCATTGCCTCCCCTTTGGCTTTGTGCATTGTGCTGGCTGAGTCTATTTATGCTCGATTTGCATGCAATCCACCCAAAGGAGTTGCAAAAAATGAGAAAGTTAAAGGAAGTCAAGTCGGTGGGACACACACACGTAGTTTGAATGTCTCTCCATCAGCATTAGCCCTTTCTCCCTTGAGAACAACATTATGAGGATTTAACACGCAAAATGTCCTACATTAACTTTATGGGACTCACACCCTGAATTAGGGTGATTTCTTCTTTTGGACGACGGAGGTGAAAGTGTTGAGCTAGGGGTGATGATGACGTGAAAGTGAATAGGACTTTTGAATCTCATTCACTCTGTATTTTACTACATGGTTGAGACCACCTTATTTTTCCTCTTTCTCTTTTAATGAGACTTTCACACTGTACTTCACTCTCAATTGAACGAGGAGTGAATCTTTCACTTCTTCATTGCGTGTTAAAAACCCACAATACAAAGTTTGAACAATTTCAGGAAGGCAATGTCAGCCAGCATTTTGCCATTTGCATTATGAATGGGTTTTAAAACACTGTGTATCGCCATGGTTGAGCCCATGTTAAAAATTATTTGCTCATCTTCTCAACGATGGACTTTGAAGGAGCGGTAAAATAAAATTGAAGATGGTCGTCTTCTCCATGAGAGTGGAATGCCCTCATCCTTAAATTTAGTGAAAATCGATTTTACAGCTCGTTTTATTTTATTTTAAAACCATAAGGTTTTTATTGGTTTTTGTGCGAAAGGCACAGGCGGTTCTGAAGATGGTAGTTTTCGTTTATAGGGTACTTGGAACTAACTCGTAGGATTTTACGGTCTACTCCCACTTGAGCTCCTTATGTATTATAACATAAGCCAAATAAGCCTTTCAACTCAAGAAGAAGAAGAAGAAAAAGAAGACGAAGAAGTCTTCATTAATTCCTATGTGAGAAAATAAAACTCTGCGGGGAATGAGGAATTAGTTCATCTTCATCTTATTAAAAAACTCAAAGCCAACCAGCCAAAGGCTATGAGATGTCTAGCAGCACTTGCATTACATTGCATTGGAAATTCAATGAGAAGAAGATTTGAATAATTGAAGCAGACAAAAAAATGGATAATGGGTGAATTGCACGCACTCAAAGCTAAAGCCGCACAAAAGGGGATGAGTATTTTTGTGCCTAATTAGTAATTAAGTCGGTGCGGTAGTTTTTGAACTGCCGCTAATTTTTCCTTCGGGGCTCATAATGACCTTAAGCTGTGGTTTGTGTCCTCTCTTCAAGAAAAATGAGGTTGAGACTACTATGTTAGACTTTTAGTGGGTAAAAAGTGTCATTATATTTAACTGACTCTTTGCCTTAGAAGCTTCCAAATGTGCCTTTCATTTGTTATGAGCTCATAAAATAAGCCTTCGGTTCTACTACTAGGCAGGACGGAGGAGCCAAGAGTTATTATTGAGGGGGAAATGAATCTGGTTATTTTGAAAGGCAAGGCAAGATCAGGATCAACATGATATGGATTTCTTTCCAGGAGTCATAGTTTAGAAGATTATTATGGATTTGGGGAGGAGGAAGGAAGGAAGGAAGAACACTTTTTCCCATTAGTCGTTTAGTAGTTCAATTTTGATGTTCAAATTGTTTTATTCCCGACTGAGCTGAGAAGCTATAAAAAAGAGTCAAGGAAGCTGGGCGCAGAGTTTATGAACAAGTCGGAGAAAGGTAGAGGATGAGATTGAAGTTGGATCCATGGACCATGAAGAAAGAAGAGATCTAGTTAAACCTTCTAAAAGTTCTTGGAGCTTCTAGCCTCTCTTCATGTTTGTAATGATCCTTTTGAATGGGGAGAAGGGGAAAAAATTATCGCTCCAGTTCTTTATTTTACTTTTATAGTCACTTTATGAGCTGACTCCCATTCAAAGACGTGATTCTGGAAGGAATTACCTTCTCCAGCTTCAGCGCCTGAACTGCCATGACATGGCGTCAAGACTCTGTGGGCAATTCTCTTTTCGATTGATAGAGTCATCTGGACTTGGTAAATGCTCTTATTATAGAAGCCTTGATGACAATCATTATATCATCTCCACTAAACCATTCCCATAAAACCCCGGGAGAAGTTCTACTCAGCTAGACGGGGGAATAATAGCTACTAACACGTGATAACTTCTCAATTGTTCTAAGGTGATTGCTCTTCTGGGCCGACCGTTGCTAGCTAACATTCTCCTGTTTACACATGGCTCCAGACGAGGGAAGTAATCAACTTCTAATAGCTACGCGCCATGCCCCGGGAGCTTTCCGCGTTTAATGCTTTTGATAATATCATTAGGAAACCAGGGTATAGCATGGCATAGCATGGGTTAAATAGAAGACCTGGCCAAGCAACAGTCTTGTCATTTTACAAGGAGGATCTAATTAATTCTCAACCTGTGCTGTGCTGTGCTGTGCTGGGCTTGGAATTATTAGCCGCCTTGAGTTGAACCAAAAAGACTAATGCTCCCTATTACAACTTTCACTCAAGATTTGATTAGGAAAAGGAGGATGTTGGGAGCTAATTCTCCCAGTTCTTAATTCAATTTACATCAACCACCTGGAGCAATCTAGGGATGTGTTAGTTAATTATTTCATCTAGGGGTAGGGTAGACCGGTGACAAGTAATAATTATTCTAGGCATGCCATAGGCCTGGCAAGGCTAATACACTACGTACTCCACACTAATTTGCCAATTAGCTTAGCAGATTAGCCTAGTCAGCTGATTCTTTGTTTATGGAAAATTTAGAATATTTCAATAAATTCTAAATTCTAAAATTCTGGTATAATTATTACCCCAGAATTTTCAACGATTTAGACAATTCAAAGCAGTCAATTCAATTCTTGGTAATTTTAAGAAAATTTTGGACAAAATAAAATATTAGAATGTGACCATACTTTTGTAGCGAGGGTCAAAGTTATACGCCTCAGGCGTTTTTGATAGCATTGAGGCTGAGGCCCATGAGGCCTCAACATATTGACCAAAGATTTTTTGAGTTTTCAAGTTCTGTTCTACTCATTCCTTGCCAAGTTTCGTTTCCTTTCGTGTGTTTGTGTATGGGGAAAGGGGGAATCGCATGCGTCTGATGGTTTTGAAAACATGGAACGTAGCGTGGTACATTAGACATAGCCTGTCCTGATACTCCTCTTCTCTTCGGCTCTGCTCTTGCCGGCAAAATCCTTCCCAAAGAGTTTTTTCTCTGCTTGCCTGCCTGCCTGCCGAAGGTAGGAAAGAACGGCTAGGACTCTTGGGCTCAGTCTGTTCAGAAGAGTAGCTACGGAAAGAACCTCTCAAAAACTAGGGGCAGAGATTTGATTCATCTCAAATACAAGCAATTTGTTAACCTTGTATCTCCCATCTCACTCACTCAGTCGAGTGGACCTCCCAGTCTCAATTAGCAGACAAGGATAGACAGAACAAAGTTAATCATACGCGCATACGTACACATAGATAGCACAGAAACAAATTG
Organism: Thalassaphorura encarpata; assembly: GCA_009869925.1. NCBI lineage: Eukaryota > Metazoa > Arthropoda > Collembola > Poduromorpha > Onychiuridae > Thalassaphorura > Thalassaphorura encarpata. The sequence continues at coordinate 7,371 of WJEZ01001578.1, forward strand.
ACTGATTCATAGACTCAAAGTGAAAGAGTTGAATTTTGTCTTTGCATTGCATTGCATTGCATTGCATTGCACAGACAGGTATTGGAGATAGAGAAGAGAGAAAGTTCAAAAGTTTTATTAATGGACTCCCGGTGAAAGTTGCACTTGAACGATCTACCCTGTCAGAGATTTATTAATTGATTGAGTGCGTTCAAAGTGAAACCATATTCTTCCGAAGGAAAAGGTGGATTGCATTAATTAACACCTTTCTACATTAAATTAAAACTTGACTTGGTTCCCTACTACTTCAAACTTGAAGGAACTTTCCTAACATTATCATCACATCACGGAATTTTTCAACTCAAGAAATTTTCAAGACAGTGAAAATATTATCTAAGATTCTTATACAAAATTGAAGCACTTGTTGGATTTTCTGATCTTGAGACATATGATTCGTGCTGTGCGTGGGTGAAAATTTGTGGAAATAAATTGAGAGAAAATTGTGTAGTAATTGAGAATTAGTCTCCTATTGTAAGTTGAACAAGGCCACATATGCTTCTATAGTGAGTTGGAAGTAATAAGGAAGAAAGGATGTGAATTTTGTTTGGTTGAGTTGCTCTGTCTGTCGTCTCTACTTGTACTTTGCTCCAGTTCGGGGTTCTTGAAACAAAAATGATGAGATGATGGAGACTCGAAACTAGTAAGTAAGTACTATACAGAGTAGAGAAGAACATGTTACGGTTTAGGATTTAGTTGGTTGGAGTGTGCCATCTCTACTTGTACTTTGCTCTAGTTCGGGGTTCTTGAAACAAAAATGATGAGATGATGGAGACTCGAAACTAGTAAGTAGTACTATACAGTCAGTCAGAAGAACATGTTACGGTTTAGGATTTAGTTGGTTGGAGTGTGCCTAACCTCTCATCACGGCTCCCTCACTTCACTTCATTCGGTTTTAACCCATTTGCCTCTGACTCTGGAAAAGAAGAAGACGAAGGAAAAGTGTTGTAAAAATCATGAATGTTTTTATTGGTAGCAGATGTCTTTACTTAAGTGTATTTTTGGATCACACACATCCCAAGACTCAAACCAACTCTCAACATTTCCCTGTGAATGAGTGAATGTGGCAGTAGTGGCAGTGGCTCGTGATTTTTCTACGCATTTGTGACGTGATTTATTCCTTTGGTCGGAGAACAAGACTCTAAATAATTTACAAAAAAAACTATAGCTGGAGTAGGAACTAGAGAGAAGAAAAAAAGCCGAAATGAAACACTTTTGGTATTCTATTCCTCTCGTGTTTGTCTTGAGCCATGACGACGACGACGACGACGACTACTAACTTTACCCTCGTCATCGTCCTCATCATTCAATTGACTATCTGAACCTTTACTTTTTTTTCTGCACTCCGCTCAGCTTTAGAGAAAATTGTTCGGTTGGAAAATTTCTTGGAGAAGTTTTCAAAAATTATTCCTGTCAAGGTAAGCTGAGGGCAAGAAAAAAAATCCTGAGTGAGGTGGAGGAACTTTCTCTTGGAGAAAGTTGAAAGTTTGAAGCCAAGCTTGAGCTTGAGCGTACCCCTATGTAATGCATTAGATTTCATCCAAATTCTATTTTATTCTAAAGATATTCCATACTTGAATTTTAAATTTGCTAGCTTAGCTTAGGGCAAAGCAGAATATAAAAAAGAAGTTAGTAGGGGATATTTAGGCTTGTTAACTCATCGTTTTGGCGTGTGCAAGTAGGTACTGGGGTATAGGGCAGGCATTTGCTTTGCATATTTAAAACCAGCCACAACCACTTAATTGCTGACATGGCACAAAAAGCAAAGTAAAAGATGAAAGGGAGTCCGTGTCCGGGTATATCGGTTTCGGCAACCAACTCAAGTGGGTGTAATTAAGTGCCGGCAGGCAACATGCATACACATGCTACTACTATGGTGGGTAATCATCGTCAACTATGTTTGTCTTTGAGTTTGTCAACTAGTAAAGTGTCGCCCTGTACTTAAATCAAGGGGATTGTTACCACACTCACCAGGGTGTTTCATCATCTCACTGCCAATTGTCATCATTCAACCTAAACTTGGCTATTGATACACCCTACCATATTTTGAAATTGTATTGTATACATTTGGGATTTCTCTTTGGTGAATACAGTAGTCGTAGTTTTCCCTATTTTTCGGATGAATGATTCTGAGATTGACATAAGTTGCATTAAAAGAGAAGGGGAGAGGAAGGAATAGAGTATGGAATTACATGTGGTCGTGGCATGGGCAGATGGGTTAGTTTTGGCAAGCCACGCCATGCTAAAGTCTGTAGGATTAGACTCATGGTTTTGAAATTGAATAATAGAGTAGAGTAGTTGTTGGATTTTGGATTGAGTGAGTTTTATTTGTATTTCTATCCCCACCCCTTCCAATGGATCATTTGGTGGAATGTTTTAATAAATTATAGAAATTTTATCCTTTGTGTATTCCAAAGGAAGGAATATGGGGAAAATAACGCAATACATTGAATTAGCCATGCTTCACGATGAGTGTAGTACCTACAGGATAGAACATGACCCTTGGGTAAAATTCGGACAGCGTGAAAAATGTGTGGATCATTGTAGTCCAATGTCCATAATATGATTTCGTGACAAAAATGAAATGAGGGGCCCAAAGCCCAAGATGAATGTAATTGTACTGGCTGGCCCTTCCGGGGGTTTGTGGGCTAGGGCCGGGCTCAGTGATTTCAAAAATTTGACTCAAATGGAGTAGGCAGGCAGCAAGGTAAAACGGACGGAAGCAGATTGAATGAAACTTTTGTTGTTTTGTTTGTAGCGTAGCGGCCCGGGCCATATTCGGGCAAAAATTCGGAGCATAGTTAGTTTGCAACTCCCAATTCCGGATACATTTCACACGGTCCAAACGAAACTTTGTTACTATTCTCATGCATTTCATTGCTAACCCCCTGCTCTGTACGATGAATGAACCCGGGTTTCTTTTCTATACAACCAACACCCTTCCCTAGCCTAACACAATCACAATGCTCATGTGATTTAAAAAAAAATAACTCACAAGAACGTAACGTGTGCCAAATGGTATTTTAGGTCAGATTTTTGTGTGATAGGGTCTGACTAGGAGGGCCTTTGTATTCTGGGCATGGGCTCTTGGCTGGCGTGAGTAGACTTGATATGATGGGATCTCATCTCATCTCTGAGTACCCGGGTTTCCTAATGATGACAAGTTGACTGGAACCGTGGTTGTGTTTGTGTGGAAAGTGATAAATCAGATAAGGGTTCAACACTGGCGAACGACTCGACTCAAGTCTCTCATTGTCCCTATTATTCCCTTGTTGACTTACAAGACTCCTTTGCAGATTAAATGAAAGGGTTAAATCTCAAACTGTTGATTTTATCCTCTAAAGAACTTAATTACGCAAGCAGCAATGCAAAAGTAAAATGTACTTGGGCCTGGCCGGACCTCGCCGGACTATTTTACTAAAAGAATTAGATTAAGCATACGTAGCAAAGGGAAAGCTTATTGCGTTGCGTATTTGTATGATTTATTCAAGTGCTTCACACTCAGACCACACGACATGACATGACCTGATAATCTATTTTATGAATCCCTCATTTGTTCCCCACATTTGTGATAATTAATGAGTTTTTGGAATGGGTGGGTGACTATTTGAATGTTTGAGATTAATTAGGCTAGGCACAGCCTACACATTATTTCCAGGAACCCTCGACTCAAGTACAAAATGGATGTATTTATTATTCCATCGATTTTGTCAGCCTAAACCCACACAAAATTATAATTAGCAAGGATTTTGAAATTGTACATAGTACATTTTAAATAAATTTTCTTTGATGCTGGAATGGATAATTTTCCGGAAGGAATGAACACCTGATGTGATTCTAAATGTAATGTAAGAGATCCGGCACGTTTAGTCTAGATTTGTAACTCAAGTCTCGTTCCTCACTTCATTGCACTTGGTTAATCAATGCAATATTGATAATAGTGCTGGCTGGCGCTGAGCTGACTCTTTGGAGTTATGCCATGTAATATGTACGTACGTGCACATGGGAGGGATAGACGGATGCAATAATCCCTTATCGCGGCTCAAGTGTCTTTGACAACCCCGTTGAGCTGTTTAAGTTCTCTGGCTGAGTGTCTAACTCCTCTTGCACTTTTGATGAGATCAGGTACGGGAGTTAGAGTCTGAAGCGGGCCAAAAAAAAAGAGAAGAAGAAGCAGAAGGGTTGAAGAATAGTGATGATATTATAAAGTAATGTAATGCCATGCCATGCCATGCCATGCAGTAGCCGTAGCAAGGCATGTTCTAACCTAACCCTTTGATTCATTTTTTTCTGCCTTGCCTTCCCTTCAATGTCTTGGCCCATAATGGTACTTTTGGTATTTCTGAGGAGTTACAAGATAAATCGATCCATTTAAATGCTTATCATTCTTCTGCTCCCCCTTTTCCAAGCCGTGTGCTGATTGTTGATGATTTTCTATTACCTCGTACATAAGAGACTCAGAAAAAAAAGTCAGGGAGGGCTGCTAGGATCCCTTTTTAGATGAAGTCGGACTGGATTACTTTCCCGATCAGATATTCTTTATTACATCAGATTTGGCGGGAGGGACTGATCTTGTGTAGGTTGTTACATAATATACGTGAGTACGTANCAGATATTCTTTATTACATCAGATTTGGCGGGAGGGACTACTGATCTTGTGTAGGTTGTTACATAATATACGTGAGTACGTACCCTTTGCTATGCATGGTACTACTACCGTCCTATCTGGTTTTTTCTCTCTCGAGGTCCTTCTCGTCTTACCTCATCTATTATTTATAGATTTTCTGTCCTCAGACTTCAAAGCCCAGGACTACCTCTGAGGAAATGTTCCATCCATAAGAAATCTAAAATCTTTTATGGAAGTTTTAGGCAAATGTTTAAAATATTTGTGCTGTGCTTCCTTACATTTTTTGGTCAGGAAGTCTCAAATTAATACACTACACTGTAAATAATTTAATATTTAAACCATGTGGGTCTAATTGGGTTTTCATTACTTTTATACTATGTTGTGTTTTCAACCATGGCCGGAAGTTTAGCCCTGAATTACCCCTTTTTGTCCATTACGTTACCCATCTGTACATTTTCCATTGCATGGCATTGCAGACCAAACCAGACCAACAACTCCCAATCATGCCTGAGTTTAGTAAGTGAGTCTAGAATTATTATTAGGATGATGATGATTAAATTATGGTTTGGGTTTCTCGCTCTTCATAATCGTCTCATCGTCCTAGAATTTAAATGTAATGGAAAGAGTTGGGTGTTTGAATTCAGATTCAGATCCTAATAGTGTCTGTTCGGTTGAATTGGAGCCTAGTGTTGAATATGTATCGCGTGACACCCAACCCAATGATGGGTATCTTTTCGGTTCTCGTGGCTAGGCTCCTGCTAATATGAATGATTTGAGGTGATGGTGTTGGTTTACTTTGCTAGCTACCTTCCCACTCTGTTCAGTTCTGTTATTATTACTCAGACCCTATCTTTTATGACTTGCATTGATACAAAGTGCCTTAATTCAATGTGTCCTAACAGCAGCAGCACTGAACTTCCATTTACGAACCAAGAAAGGAAGAAGAAGAAGAAGGGTTATATCCATTATTATTACACATAGGGAGTTGGATGGAGGACGATAACGTGATAACTAATTCATGCTTACAAATAATAGGCTTTGCATTTGCTTGGGTTTTGGGCTGGTTGGACTACCTCATTTATTCACCGCTTGCTTTTCTAGTTTAGTTTTCACTGCTCGACGCTTTAGGCTTTTCTCCTTGCATGTCTACTTACCATTAAGAATTCTTTTCCTTCAGTCCTTTCTCCAACTAATCCCTCGCGTGAGGTTTCTATTCTACACACTACACTACAATGTTGGTGCATAATATTCTCTAGAAAAAAAAAGTCAAAATGTTGGCGTTTGCTTTGCTTGCATGGCGGGCGGCAGTTCATGTTCATTCGGGTGCGAAAACTCTTGCCAAAGAAGAACAAACTAGGGATATTTAACCAGCAGGGGATTTTGTTTCTTGACGAAGGGGAGGGCAATGTAGATAGACGGACGGAGTTTTCTTGTCCTCTTTGACAGAATGTCAAGGGAGTTAAATTTTTCAAGTGTTTTTTTATTATTTTATCGACAAGTTTCCTTTGGCTTTGCTTTTGCTTGGCTTGGCTGGTGGGACTCATGCATTTTGAATTAACTACGGGATTGGAGGGCGACGTAGGAGTTTCCTAGCCCCAAATGCCTTCATTAAATTCTTGCAACTCTCAAAAGTTTTGGTTTTGGTTTTGGTTGGAAAATGAAAATTTTAAAAGGCTTTCTCCGCTTTCTCTATCATGTTTAATTTGGCTGACTTGACGTATTTGACCAATTTTGAATCTAATCTGTTAGAATTTTGAATTTGCATCAAGTTGAGAATTTGTTTCAAATTAAGGAGTGTGCTAGACAGACAAAGTTTTACGAGGGTTCATAGTTAAAATTTTCATTGGTTTACCCGTCGTCGTCCAGGTCCAGATGAGGAGATTTGTATTGAAGACGTAGAGTTGAGAATCTTGATCCTCTTAGGAGTTGGAGAGTTTGGAGTCTTGAGTGAGTATTTTTTATGAAGGACCTTAACATGGGCTCCCATAAATGCTGGTTGTTAAATGCATTAGATGGATCCTCCGTGTCCGTGTACGAGAGTAGGATGAAAATTGAGGAAGGCTTTTTAGGGAATAACAAGAGAGAGAGAGAGAAGGAAGAAGATGTTGAGTGAAGAGAGAAAAGATGAGACAAGAATGCTGACTGACTTTTAGAAGATGTGGTTCTGCCTCCGTGTGTAAAGTCTCGCCTAGGCATTTGCCACATGGTCTATTGACCCCTAAATTCAAGAGCTGCAGCAGCTCTGCTAACCATCCCCAGAATCCAGCATCTGGGAAAGTGCTTGGATCCCACAAAGCTAAAAAGCTCTTTTCACATCCTGTGGTCCTCCTCTTCCGATTCAAAATGTATTTAGAGTTCAAGTCACGCTGTTTTGGTTTCATCAAATTCCTTTTTTGACTTTCGCTCCCAACGTGACAGACATTTTATGACATCAGCCTTCCTCCAGAGTTCCAGCAAAAAAAAACCTGGAAAAAGAAAGGTTACGTGCTTGGATGGAATGTTATGAATTTCCATACTTACTCAATGCATCCCACAACCAAAAATCCTCTTGTTTTTTCTACTTTCCAAGTCTCGTCTCGTACGATCCGCATCCGCAGATCTGCCAACCTACGGAGGTATTTTTTTTACTTGTGATGCCAGAGCAGAGGATGATATCCTTTAAATATACACGAGTGACTTTTTGGCTGTCTCGAGACGTTTGGACTCTCAGTCAGTCCGATTTATGTCATTCTTGGCTCTCTCTGCTCAGAATAATGGATGAGGTGCAGAAGGAAAGTAAGGAGAAAAAAGTGAATTTTGCAACAATTTCCCCTGTAAACAAAAGCTAAGACTACTGGCTTAATTAACTGAGGCAATTAAGCCCAGCAGGCAGGGATGCATGCATGCAGTGTGATTGGTTCAAGTGCTGAGGATGTAATGTGTAATGAGTGGTTTAAGTTTTTGGTCCTCCTGATCCTAAGGATTCACTTTGGGACGATTAGAGTTAGGAACCTTGTTTGCACTTGGTTTTCTGGAACAATTCCAAGAATTTCGAACATTTGGTCGCTCCTGTTTCCCTCACTCCAAGGAAAACACACAGAGTAATCATTATTTGGTGTAAATATTTATGGAGACCCATGCTTCTGCTATCTTCTGATTTTTATCTTGTTCATTTTACGAGTCGATTCATTCTAACAAACAAAATACTTGCAAAATTATTAGAGGAGTAAAGTCACCCGGGTGCGAAAGCTAAATGTACGTAAACATGAATCAACTAAGAGGATGATCATCACCTTTAAATCCATTTACATAAATTTTTCTTATCCTCAACGAAAGACAAATATACTGATTTTTTTTCTTGCTCATTTTACGAGTCGATTCATTCTAACAAACAAAATACTTGCAAAATTATTAGAGGAGTAAAGTCACCCGGGTGCGAAAGCTAAATGTACGTAAACATGAATCAACTAAGACGATGATCATCACCTTTAAATCCATTTACATAAATTTTTCTTTTCCTCAACGAGAGACAAATATGAGATTTGGCAGACACATTGTGGATAGGACTTGGTTTATGGGTGGCAAGGCAACTCATGATTTTCTGGTAAAATATCTTAGAAACACGTGTTGTTGAAAAGTGAATGAATATTACATACTTGGTGTGAATTTCATTTGACTCTTGCTACATTATTTTTTCTCTCTCTCACTCCCTCATAAACTGACATGATGTGATGGGAGAAGTTTTCCCGGGATAATCGGACAGCCGGGTTAAGCGTAAATTCCTTCGTAGGGAAATACCCTCCCCAAAATCCGAATTTAGGGAAAGTTCCTCCAGGGCTAAGGAATGATTTAAAGGAGTTGGAGGGCGGAAAAAAGATTTGAGAAAAAAAGAGGTTCTTTTATATTCTGGACGTATATTTTTCTGCTACTCTGGTTCCTTCCTTCCCATTCTCATCTACTGTACTCCTATCCCATCTCGCTAATCAATATTGAACGTAAAGGGGGCCAAGAAAAAAAAGTCAATAGTTCTTTTTCTTCGGTTTCGAGTTTGCAATTTGGTTTGTGCATGAATGAATGAGACTGGTTTCAACCCTCCAAGAAGAAGAAGCTTCTTTATTTTTTTTTTCAAGGAATAGAATTTCTTTTGAATTCCATTGCATTGGTTAAAGAGGAGGCGGGCAGGCGGGTTAGGTTTGCAAAAAAAAAGGGAGAAAGAGAACGAAGAAGGGGAAAAAGTTTGTTCTTCTCTGTATAATGGGAAAGTTACATACAACAGGAGTAGTAGTAGGGCATGGCATGCCATGGCATTACAGTAAAGTGACAACCAAGAGTGACTGACTAGGATTTGAGATTTTTTTTTCTTCCCCGTTGAGGTAAAGTTGGTTCCTGCCTCCCTAATGTGAGTGAATGCTCTTGCCTTGTGGCCTGGCCTGGTGTGGGTGGGCTAAAGCCAAAGCTGGATGGATTTGAATAACGTGAGACCGAGAAAGAAGAGCTGAACTACCCGGGTCGGGCATTCTTGCCAAAGCCAAAGCCAAGTGAAGCAAGCTGTCTTTTTTTCCACATTCACTATCCTGTCTTTCTTTTTCTCACTATTTTTTTTTCTTCTTCTTCTTTGGGTTGTTCACTTCCGTATCCTATCCTTCCTTGTGCTCCTCAATGGATCACAACTTGTCGCCTCTATATCTTTCCGCCTCAATGCTCTTTCCTCTTGCCGTATGTACGTACGTAACGTACGTACGAATCCACTCGTGGCAAGGCAAAGCTGATTCTTATTTCTTCTTTTGCGGGAGTTTTCACGCCAAGACCAAGTCTAGGGTCCACATGGGCGACATGGGAAAATATCTAAAGCCGAGTTGGATTTTTTAAC
>WJEZ01001579.1:0-16879 GCA_009869925.1 Thalassaphorura encarpata
CTGCCGAATTAAAAATTTAATTAATTTTCTGTTGATGAAAGCTGAAAGAAAATTTATTGTTTTGGCCTACGCCATCAGTCCATTCCCGATGATCTCGCTCATGTCACCCAGTGTGAGGGCAGGCTGCTCCCCAGGCACCATTTCAGAACCCCACTCTGCAATCATTTTCATGAACTCTTCAAAATCGAAATCGCTCATGTTTGTACGGAGAGAAGAGAAGCACAGATTATACTTTAACTTCTACTCGATCTAAATATTTCAATGGGATGTAATTGCCAGACGGTTAAGCCTGAGTTCTGTCTTTTTGTTGGAATTTTTATCGTAAACAATTGCTGCTCCGGAAATAGCGATTTTGGTCACTCATAGAAACGCTAATGAAATCTGTGGACGAATTTTTTTTAACATTTTTATTGTTTTTCAAACATTTCCATGATACCATGAACATGATTTCCAGAGCGATCCAAAGACATTGGCGCACACCAATACTCCAAGGATAACACATCGTAGGAAAACGTTCATTTTTCCAGGTTATTTCTCATCATGGTACTGAATTGACTTATTTATTGCTAAGTTGGATCACCACTGGAATATTTCCTCAAATATACTAATGTTAATTCTAAGAAAAGAAAAGAAAATATTAGATCATATAAACTAACTTGAGAAAAGAGTAGAAAAATTGTCCTCCTCGGCCAAAGTAGAAAAACGGTCAATTTAGAGAAACTCATGATAAATTCATGAATAGGGAATGATATAAGAAGGTCTTACAAAGCTTCAGGCCAAGTTCCTAACTATAGTATGATTCATTCATCTCTTCCATTATTAGCACACAGTGCAAACCTTGGAACGTGCAAAAATTTACACCAGATCGAATCGATGAATACAATGTAAAAATGTAATTTACACCAAAGAAGTAGAATGACAATGAGTTCACATGCTGCAATAGCTTTCAAATTGCATAGAAGGACTACCTTTACATATTTAATCCAAATATTTTCACATATCTGCTATTTTTCATTCTATCCTTTGAAATTTTTAATTAAAAATGGAAATTCATCAGGTACCATAAGCCTGGCAATTGATATCATATCAACCTCTTTAATTGAACCAAAACATTTTCCATCATTTAAGTTTGAGGTGATATTTTGACGGTTGAAGATTTTGATTTAGTGGTTAAGAACAATGCAAAACTGTCACTAGTTTTGGAAATGTAACTCTAAAAAAAACCATTCACGTCAGGGTTTCCTTTGTGTATTTTATTTGTGGACAATTTAGCGTTCAATGGGTTCTGTCTGACCACCTGGTCAGATGACGGGCATCTTTGTGTTAAATATGGGATTGTGCCCCTATAGTCATACTACTACTACTACTGCAATTACTACGTATAAATACACATCTGCCCTTATTTGATCAGAAAGATAAACAGTGTGAAAGATGGTGAGAGAGAACATGGAGGACTTGGTTGTAAGCAGTTGTCCACTCCATTGTTGAAACCAGCATGCCAGAGACAGGACGGAAAAATTGATTCGACACTCAGACAATTAAGAACATATTAGAGTTGACGTCGTGAGTGATTTTTCTTTTAATGTGACAAAATTCACGCGTCTAATTCACGCGAATGTCTGAGTTACAGAAATAATGATTAGACAAAATGCCAACAATAGTTTATTCGGTTGCCGCATTGTGCAGCTTGAAATTACAGAAATGCATCCTAGAATGAATTGATTTTCTAATAATGTCGATTTCTTATGGGAAAATCCTTCCCATTGTCTATGCCATTGCAAATAAATCCAAAGAATAAAAAGGAGAACATTTTCTTCTTTTATTAATCATCAATTCCCCAAATACATGTTGTCGATAACATGAATTTTCACTCTGCAAAACCCATTTTATTAATTGCTATTACAGCATAGCATTAATACATTATTAAATTAAATAGTAATTCCAGCAGCCGAGTACATACAACATTCAACCATTTAAAGAGGTACAATAGCATGTATTATTTTCTAAAATCTAAAGTTTAGAAGTACTATATTGTAGTACATATTTCTGTCTGGTACGTGTTTTTTAAATTGGCACTTGCCACCAGGTAAATATTTGTCATTCCTCATCAATGCTGTGTTTTAAAGTTTTTTTTCTAATATGTGATGAATGGGCTCACAAAGAAATCTACACAAGCACATTGTGTGGTACGAACAAATATTAATAAACCTGGTGTGAGTTTTAAAATTTTATTTCCTTGAGGAAAGGATTTATAATATTTATTATAATTTAACAATTTATTATAAAGAGCAGTACAGTTCATGTCTTGCATTCACTCATCCTGCCTTGTTTTTGCGGTAACAGTCGTTGAAGCAAAGTTAATGCGGAAACTTTTGCTTCGATAAACTTCAACTTAAAAAAACCCGTTCAATTCGCAGTATAAATCTGGAAAAATTCTATAATCATAGTTCTTTGGTTCAGAACAATCTACACTAATCTAACTACGTAGTCAATATTAATATTAATATTATGACACTAGTAAAAGTTGAGTTTGATTTGCTCATTATGGAAGCATAATTAACTTCAAGTGTTAATTAAAGTTGCCTGGATAGAACTAATTATTAACCTTGCCCCCTAATGCCTTGGAAGCACCTTAATTTTCAATCTTACACACTATCGTAACAGTTATAATTCTAACTGTTGCAAGATTTTTGCCACAGAAAGATTTCTAACTAATTAAATAATTATAAATTCTCGATAAGGTTAACAAAAATATGTACATAAATTTACTTAAGACATGACTTGTCTACTCTATTTTACCGCACTAAACTTTCACAGCCTTCCAATTATAAGTTCAAATTCTTCTACTTAATGTGCGTCTCGGCAAATAATTATTTAAATAGACTTAAAATAACATTTCCATCCACTACAAGATTTCTAGGGTTAAAATCATTTTATGTGTAATTCTTAATATAATACTAACAAAGACTTTATTTTAAAAGTTTGTACCTCACCTGATAAGGATTAAAGTGTTATCCAACTTTCCCATACCAAAAACCTTAGTTTTATTTAACGACCTAGTCTAAAATGATGCGAGCCGAACGACTTGAAAGATTACCCGAAAGTAAGACTAAAGCTTTGTGTTGATCCTTTGACCTGGAAAATGTCTTACGCACTAAATGGAAGGAATAAAACTAAACTAACCCTTACAACATGGAATTAAAAATTCTCATATATTACTAGACCCACATTTAGTTTCAATTTCTGTTGGGTTTATTCATAATAAGCCATGGTGCATTGTGCATGTGCAAGGCAGCATGTGGCACAAATTCAATGAAGTATTGGTAATTGGCACATTGATAACAAATATAATTTACTTCACACCAGAACGATTCCTTTCGGACAATTTCTATTACTTGTCATTACTACAGTCTGACCACAATACAAATAAGTATGAGAAGAAGACGTCCAGGTCGAATGAATCTGTTACTGACCTACAGTCTGGTCTGGCCACCCAATTCGTCGACTACAAATAGACGAGCCCCTTCCTCCATTGCATTAAACATTGATTCAAATTTATCATTACATCTGGTAAAGGAGGACATGGGATTACTAGTATTATTACCTTGTATGTATTATATTTAATTTTACAAATCAGGAAGGCACATTTGTGTATTTTACATGCACGCATTTGGTACGAAAAGGCTTTCATTCGGGATTAATCCTTTTGAATAAATTGCGTATGAGCCTGAGCGAGAGCTCAGGCTCGCATTCTTATAATTTTGTAAGGCACACGCATTTAAGTTTCTAAACAGAGCATATGAGTCCGTGTAAGTAAGTAGGAGTTTTATATTATCTCTCCCTATCATCTTTATCATCATCATCATCATCATCACCAACTGTCACTCCTGTCATCTCTTTCCATTCAATGAGATAAGCCACTGTGAAATTCAACATATTTTTTTCCATGTGCGAGTGCAATGCCTGAGCAAATTTTTGACCAACAACAAACAGTCTGGCTGGCTACTTTACATTCATGATTATGAGGATGAGTTGGACCAAAGGATGAGGAAGATGCAGAACACTAACCTAGTTTTGTTTTACAAGTAGGAAAAATGTAAAATCTTCATGTCAAACAAAAACTTGACATGTGCAAACTTTAGGCCTGGGCGGCTAGGCTCAGCAAACAAAGGTGGGTTTGAGCTTCACTTTTACTAACAGTGCAAATGCTCCCACGTGTAGTATTTGGGACTAACTACTGCTTGAACCATAATTGAAAAGTTATTCTCAAAGTCAAATAAATGACCTGCCGACAATCATCTCTTGTGCATTGTTGGAAACCAAAGCGCTGCTGCGCTGTGACAGCTCAATCGAAATCAATCAGATGAGTAAATACGTTGCGTACAAACATAAAAGTTGATTGAACGACTTCTGGTCAACAATTTCCCTCAACTAACTTGATTGGCCCTTGTCATTCCGAGTTATGGATTTCTAACCTGATTTCTGAGTAATTATACTTCAACTTAACGAGATGGACAGGTGCAGGCTGCCGTACCTCATCATTAAATTCAATTTCTTACACATGTAATTACAAATTACGAGTGCTAACAATGTCTCGTACATCTCGTTCTGTAAGTGGATCTGATCTGACACATGTATAACCTGAATAAAACACAAGAGAGCAAGAACATTTGTTTCTGCCATTCTTGAATCATGATAATTGTACATAAATTTAATATTGATGATCTTTGAAATTCCAATAGAATGTTAGCCAGCCAATCCCAAACACTTTCTTGACAAGTAATGTAACGTGGCGGATGAAACTTTCAATTATTTGACTCCTGCTCCTGAACGGAAAAAATCCCATGAGAAAAAAATGCAAAAAAACACATTTTCACAAGTGAAAAGAAATCTGTTATCATTGCATTACGTATGACATTCCTCCTTATAGTCTATATACTAGCTCAGTTACCTCTTCGGCTTATTTGAATAAACTCACTTTTGACTTGACAAGAAGCTTAGAAAGCAGGAAAGAGCAAGGCTAACTGTTCATATGGCTAATGTACAACCCATCCTCATAATTCAACAAACAAGTAGACACAGAATTGGTTCATTTTACGAAAAAAATAACAACAATAACAAACAATCGTCATTTTTGTCGGGAAATCTCATCTCACTCAGCATCATGGATGAATGTATGCAAAATTACTGCAGTCTTAAAAATGTGTGCGTGTAGACTCTTGACTTAAGTGACTTGGGATGGCATGATGATGGATGATGTCAATTTTAATCTAGCCTCTGGTTCCTTTCAATATTTATATCTATATATGGGCATGAACGATTTTTTTTGTATGATTCGGTGCATAATAGTATTGAAAACCGGTAGTAATCCTAAGTGTCATGTTAAATTATTATAACTGTAATCATAAATAATACCAGTTTTGATTTTGAGAACAGATGCAGAGTTGGATTGGCTAACATGATGATTATATGTGAACGAATGAGGGGACAGATTGGGATATTTGAACTCAATAGAATTTTGGCTTTGGGATTTTGGTGACACCGTTTTCTTTTCTCTTCCGGATTCCGGCCTGTGGGAGGGAAGTCAGCTCTGAGGTAGGTGTAGAATTAGTAGAACTGTACGGAAGACTAACTCCTTGGGACTCATCTGAAGGACTTGTACTTGGATTAAGACTCCCTTCAAACTGTTTAATGGCCAATTCGATATGGGAAATCTTATCTGCATCAGACTCATGCTCCAAAGCTTTTCTGATCCACTCGGCTAAATTCGGCCCAACGTAGCCAGTTCCTTCTCTTCCGTCATTTGCTAAACTATTACTAACGTTTCCCTGGGATGGTGGACTGAAGAAATTGGCGTGGAAAAGATTTGGGCGCTCACGAGTACGCGTTCCAGCTGGGTTTGGACCATTCCAAGTATTTTTACCTGGAGTTCTCATTCCATTGTAGCTATTAGAAGGAGTTTGTCTCGTAGTGGCTGGAGCAGCATGGGCTTGAGCTTTTGCATAGCGTGAGCCAGGGAAATCCAACCGATTTCCGAAGAATTCTGTCGTCCCGCTGGCTGAGCGACTTCTTGTCGGACCTTGCTGAAAATTTGGCCTTGTGACAATGGGTGGGTGTTTTGGCCTTTGTTGCTGTGATGATTGTGAATGACCATTATGAGTTGCTCTTCCAGTAGTTGGAGTCTGATCTCGTGTCCTTTCACAAGAAACACTTCTAACGTAAGTTCTTGGAACTTTTCCAGTGCTGCTGCTCTTTGTAATAGGCCGTTCTCTTGGGGCTGGAGTCCGAACTGCAATTTCTTCATCCGTGGATCTGGAATCAGGTCGATCTGAAAGAAGTCATACAGAGGTCAAATTAAACAAAGGTCGCCAAGAGATGATGAACTCATGCAAATCCACAACACAATGGAAATGAGACAAATTGATTTGTATTATTAAACCCTCCTGCATCACAAAAGGGCGAATAAAGCTTTTGGCTCACGATTTCACGACCTCCATCAGATTGTCTTAATAATAATTGAAAGTAAAATCACTCGTCTCGACAACACAGCTTAAGGATTGTTTCTAAGAATGAAGACTGACTGAGGTAGGAACAAACAGCGTGAGAATAAAGATGAAGATCCCGTGAGCCAAGAAAGATAATATTATTCATATTTATTGAATTATTGATTAGCCAATCAATTCCTACCGCGGCGTTAGCACTATGCACTATGCACTAGATGTTGATGCTGTAATTCATGGTCTTTCGTTATGCGCTATATTCTTTCATTAATTTAATTGACTTATTGAGCAAGAGACTGAATCATTATTATTAGACAGCCCATTATTGTACTCATTTATTAGGCTCCGGGAATACCTGATAGGAAATGTTGACGTATGCAAAAAAGGATTAACCTTTGTTAGCAAAATTGCTCAGATGAGTTGATAAGACACGCGTGATGTATAATTCTATAATTGAACCATGAGCTTATTTGATACTGCTTGGGCTTATGCTCATATTTACAGGACAAGGACGCAAATGCGGATAGAAAGAATTTATGGATTTCCTGAACTTTGTAATTTGGCAAATTAGGCTATGAGCAGAATGTAACTTTTTTGAGGCCAAGCGAACATTTTACATTAGCTAAAATTACTATTAGGAAACCTGGCTATAAGGTATAGTCAATAATTGTTCCTTTTTTCAGTTGAACTTAACCGTAGTTTACAATTTACTTTTTTTGTTAATTTCGAATAAACATTTTATGAATGTTCATGTTGGCCCTGGTAAAATTTATCATTGTATTGGAAGATACTATGGAAGGAATTGCAAGGTTCAGTTAATCTCTGTAATCGTAATCGGATGGGCGGATGGTTTTACGTTCTCTCATAATAATGTCAAAGAAAAAATAACCAGAGTCACAACCAAATCATTGAAAAATTTTGTCAACCCCACACCTTTATCTCAAGGTTCAGCTTGACTCTCGAACTCACAGTCAGTCGACATTCGACAATGCGAAACGCAATGAGAGAAAGGGTTGACAATTCAGTACACATAATATTTTTTGGCAATCTCAAGTAAGACACAAGATTATCCAGAAGTGCACAGGTAATGTTGATTGATATGCCTTGTGCTCTCTGCCGCGTGTAGTAATTTGCACTGCGACTGCATGCATGAAGCAAGAAATGCGCTAATCCCACGCAAGAATGATTACGTCCCAGCCTAACCATAACTTTACTTCACAGTCTTTGGTAATGCTCGCATTCCAAGATGAGCCTTTGTTTTACCTCAGGAAGGATGTAATTTTTTTCTATAAGAGGACTTTTATGTGATGTCCTCTTATCTTAACGTTTTAGCCACTCACTTCTTGAGCAAGTCTCTTGCCTGGAGGAATTTGGGTCAAGGAAAGGAATAAGCAGCGCAGGAACAAACGTAGGGAGGGTAAAAACTTTAACTCTTCTCCATAAAACTCACTCAAGCCTAACACTTTGATTGTCAAAGGGTTTCTAAAGTGACAGAGAAATAAATCACTCAATCTCACACACACACACTTAAAGTGCGTGTGGCAAAAGAATAGGAAGGATAGAATAAAAAGAATCCTCATGTCAGTGTCAGGTATCATTTCCATCCTTCACACCTTTCATTTCTATGTGTAAGTCATACACGTCCAAATCCAATGCAAATAGCAACGATCCATCAAAATGGAAAGTTCATGGAACTTTAGCCAAATAGCCAAAAATAAAATGTTACGCTCAAATCATGCATGATTTTAAAATAAATGCCATCCATAGGGGAAGGCACTTTGACAAATATCACTGCGCTATGGTCTTTTCTTAAATTAATAAAAAAAAGACGAAATACAGCTTACCTTCATCCGTTGACAAAGAGCGAGCTCTAGAAATGGATGATTTGCGACTATTGCTGTGATGCCCATTTGTGTCATTACTGTTTGGTGTACCAAGGAGTTTGGATTGATCTGAAGTCTTGTAACCTTCATCTGATATTTCTGAGCTGGAATCACTCAAATCCGCCGTCGGCTTGGCCTTTGAGCTACCATGATAATTATTTGGAGTGGATTGTGCAACTGGATCAAAGGAGAGGTCACGTCTAGGCAATAAAAACAACAAATGAATCAAATTGACACGACAAACACCCGTTCTCGTTCATTATGACGTATGCAATCCATGTGGTAATTGTAAACCATTTGAACAATAATACTCTCCCATTGTTACACATTTGACAATTACATGCACACGTATTGTAGGGTTGTTGTAAATATTAAGATTATCATCGGAAAGGTAGGTCTAAATCGTGAGTGAAGAAATTCAAGGAATTCCTAAGCCTACTTGCTCTGCGATTGTGCAAAAAGAAATAAATGCCGGCAGACCAGCTAGTCAAAGCCAAACCGTGCCACTGTTTTGTTAATGAGAAATGAATTGGATTTTCATCCTATTCTGATCTGCACTCGGTGAAATCTCATTCTCATTCTAGTTCTACATTTATGAATTCTCATTAATTATTCCTTTTGCACGAAAGGGAAAACGACTCATATCGTACATGGCAAATGGCACTTTAATTTCGACCGAAGATGAAAGACCTTGCTTGAGCGCTGGGTACGAGCTAATAATAAATTAATTACGAGTAAATAATAGTCTGCAATTCGTCAACAGAGATCACGACGAGTTGGTTTGGCCATGCTCTGCTGTAGGCTAATGTGATATGAGTATGGTTCAAAAAATTGGGTTAATGACACAGCAAAGGAGAAAAATGAAGAAATTAATTACCTATCGTATTCGACCTTCATACGAGGAGTCGTATTGCAATCCGTTTTCATAATCAGCCTAGAAGACACTGCGACGCGGTGACCTAAAGATGACCACAAAAAATAAAGTAAAATAAAATATAGTTCCCACCCCACAATTCATGAGACTGATACATATTTATTAATTTTTTAAGGATAATCTTATAACATAAAATTCAAGCTCTGTTTATCTGTGTGTGTGTGTGTCTGTCACAGCTTCTCCTCCGAGACTACTGGACCGATTTCTATGATTCATGGCTTAAAATTTTCAGAATATTCGGGGGATGCTTGATATCTATATGGTAAACCGATTATCCGGGTCGGGTAAATTCGGATTTTGTGTGTGAAACACAAACAAATGATCCGATTTCGATGCTGTCAAGCCTAATAATACCACGAAGTATCATAAGTCATTTTAGGCTAGAACAGGGTAAGGGTTTGACCCTTGACCTCTACCCGGGACGGGTAAAACCGGTTTTTTATACATAAAATTTAAGTAAATGCGCGGATTTGGATGCTTAGAAGCCTAATGATGTTAATAAGTATCATAAGTCAGTTTAGGTTCTGGTAGTATAGGGTTCCGACCTTTGACCTCTACCCGGCGGGGGGGGGGAGGTTAATTTGTTTTTTATATCCGTAAATATAGATATTTTGAAATCCAATATTGTCAAGCAACTACCCATGGGCGTTACTGTACGTGTATTATCGGGTTTTAACCCTTGACCTCAGCCTGGGGCGGGTAAATTCGGTTTTTTCTATGTAACACATGAGTCAATGGGCCGACAATGACGCTATAAAGTTAAAAGTTAGACCCTCCGGTCATTTTAGGATTTTACCTCTACGGGAGGCGAAATACTAAGCAATACGGGAAATTAATAATTTCAGAGTTAACCCCTTTTCTAAAGGGGCTTTGAGTCTAGTTAATAAATAACAAGCGAAATACATAACAGTCAATCACAAAAGATTACTGGCTGCGAACATTTAACTATCCTTCATTTTTGTACATTTACTGTATTTCACACAAAGTGGAAGTTCGTTTTCCCAGTGTCCTATTCCTTTAATTGTATCTCATGCCTATCTTCCTAATTAATTTATCACCAAATTTTCGAATGTTTTTGGTTCGTAAGATTCTATATAAATTCTTCTGCCTAATCCAGAGAAAACATGCACATTGATGAACTTAGTTTGATTTCCTCCAACCAAACCTTTAGTATCCCTTCATTCATACACAATCTTTAATAATTAATTAGATTCTAAGCCGAATGTCTGACTCACAAAACTATCCTAAATTTGCTTATTTAACTAAGCCATATATGGTTTATTTTAAGAGACAAATTTGAAAGAAAACACGAACTTACACAAGGAAAGAAGTTGTCGTTGATACTTGGCGCTCGTGTAGTTCTTCCCCTTCTCTTCGTTTATCCCGTAAAATCTCTTCTCAATTTCTTTACTTTGTACTTCTTTCGTCGCCTTCTCATCTCAAGTCTAAAATCACACGAAAATGAAGAATGGAATGGAAAGGAGACGTGAGCATTGGGCATTACTACAGAGTAGTGTACGTACACCTGTTAAATGAAAGTTGACACCTTTCTCTCGTGTCAAGAATGAAAATGAAAGGAAGGGAGAGGGACTGTATTGCTTAACCCTGCCTGCTCATGTCTTCCTTTCGTTTCTTTCCAACTCTTTTTCTTCCCAAGCTTTTCCATCAGTGGAATGAATGAAGTGAACTGACAGAAAATCCCAAGAGGACTGAGGGAGGATAGACTCCTCAAATTGATAGGGAGACGAAGACGACAGAGAGAAGTCCAAATATAAAAAATACATTTATTGTTTTCCAAAGAACCACCCTCATGCAATCCATGGCATGACCCCCGGAGAACTCTTTACTTGACTAAAACCTCTACCTTCCAATTTCAAGCTAAGCTAACTCAACTGAACCTTACTAGCAGCTTCGGTACATTGCTTAGTCAAATCAAGGCATCCATGCAATGCAGGGAGAAAAACTCAGGTGAGCATTAGGGTACGGAGTAGACCGGTAATACGAATAATGAATACATATCTACGTACAAGTGCAAACGTTACATATGGAACAACTAAACCACACCAATCAACCAGTACCACTACTAATGCTAAACATAATAATACTCATAAAACACTTATGCCATGACATGCACTCAGCTAAACCAGCCCAGCAGGAAAACTCTGTCCATCCTTGGCAATCTAAAACTGTTCGTCATATTCCACTATCCCTCCAAAAATTATCTAATCTCCCAAAGTGGAGCGGAAGGGATAGCTCTGGCTTCAGACGATAAAAAGAACAAGACTCATGTCAGCGTCTGTTCTTTCAAGTGCAAATAAATCTGTCATAAAAGTATTGCCCCAAATTTTTATGAGAAACGACTTGGACAGATGGTCTTGTTCTGGATTTAGAAATATGAATAAACGTACAAAGAAAATGTTCTTTTCCGATACCGTCAATTGCAAAATCGAGAGAGAGAGTAGATTCTCGGAGTTGGGTGGACGGTACCCGTCCGAATAACGGACAAAGAGAAATAAAAATAAGCAAGCTTAGATGGGCACACATTGGTTTATCCTTTTATCAAGGTAAAGACTTCATTCAAAATCGGACTACTAAAAACGGAATGAGCTGACTAAAAACTGTGATTGCACTCTACATGATAACGTAAGCTTGGTCTTCATTTGGCAGTATTTTCCGGGTTCGTCAATACGATACAAAAGAGGAACACAAACTGCACTAATAATCTCGTAGACAGTATTCTAAAAAACTATCAAATCTTTTAAAGTCTAGACATAAGTCGAGACGAAATCGAAGACGTCCATAATTTCATCCGGATTGGCAAAATTCGTATTACATGGAACCATTTATAGTATCAGATATTGAGTCACTGTTTGTCATTCATATTCATACCTTCCTCAGAAGATTAGTCATCCATTCATCGCAACAACGACGACACTTGTTTTTCCCAACTCTTTCGCTCCCACAATGCACACACTGCCTTTCATTCCTGTCCGCAAGTACATTTATTACACATTACATTAATAGATAGGCAGAAGTGGAAGAGGAGGAGGAGGAGGAAGGACAGAAAGGTAGAATAGCGAAATAAGTCCGTCTGCCCAATTGACGTAGTTACTAGCACGTTGCCTTCGCCCATCCTACTTCCACCCGAAATGCAAATTCGATTTATGAAGGACGAAAAATACAAGCACTCGCCGTGCTTAAACTTCGAACACTCAAGTTACGGTCGTTAGCAAAACTAATTGTTGAAAGCATGCTTCGGCTCCAAAGTATAATATAATGTACAAGAATGGTTTCTTAAAGGTAGGAATTTATACGACTTCCGGTCGGGAAAATCAAAAAGGGACCAGGTTCAGCTTACCTTCGCACCTCTGCAGACTAGAAAAAAATCTGACATTAAAAATTATCCTTAGAATGGGCGAGTGGTACTTACACGAGTTCCGAAATGATTCGACAAAAATGATCCAATATTACTCCGTAATTATTCACTCAGAATTTTTGGTGACTGACAACAATACCCAGGAAATGATGGACGCTTGTGCTTAGGATTTCATATCAAATACGTAATCTAACCTGCGCTAACAATAATTAATCATTAAATGAATACATGACGCTTTGAAATCATGCCAAATAGTAACAAACTAAACGTATCATAGTATGTGGAGAAAGCGAGCTAGAAAGAACATGATTCAACGATGCTCCTTCTCCCCAGAAATGACAATTCTAATCGGATGAAGTCGCAGATTCAAAATCCATTAAATAATCCACATTAAAATGACAAAACCATCGATTCTGTTAGATAGATAGATAGATAATAGCTTTTTTTATTCGGTCAATCTTTTCAGGGTTAACTGTTGTAAACAAGAGGACCGTTACACATTCAGATACCACCTGTCAAGCAGGACTTTCTACCTTCAATATTTGACAAAATCCTCTGAAAGAAATCGATATTTGAATTCTTAATCGGACTCCTTCATACAAAATACAGTCACGAAAAGCCCTAATTATCATTTTTCGCACTGGAAACCAAAATTTATCTTATTTTAATATTAAATTTTATTTTTATTTTTGAATTAAGCTGATTGCTAATGAAATTATGTGTGGAAGGATAATTTACTTCGATATCTAATGCTTCCACATCTGGCAACATTTCAGGGTTCTTAATATCAAGCATTTGTATCTTTACTTCAACTGGACCAATTGAAGACAGTACGGGTCTATCGTGGAACATTTATTGCGGAAAGAAAAGCTGACATGTCAAAACTAATTGACGCCTGCTGTTAGAAGAACGATAAATATTGGGAAACACAGATTTTCATTACATCATAATAGGAAGCTATCTTATCTATGTTTGCTCTACCCGCTTTTTCCCCTTTCAGTGAGTTCACAGTCAGATGGAACGAGAATGGATTATGTACGTCCCTAAATAATCAGTTTCAACATTATCTATGCAATATTGTACTTGCTGGTCTTAACGATTTCGAAGAACGGCGTCACAAAAACTCATTGAATTTTTATCACGTTCTACCTGAATGATCCGTGCAAATCTCCTAGTTCTTTGAACATTTTCTAGACAAAAATAAGAGCTTAAATCGAACCATGTCATGCAATGCTATTTTAGAAGCTGGGTTGGACCAAAAAGAAACATATTGATAATATTTTTGGGTCTTTCTGGCTTAAAAATGAACATTTGAAGGAGCCACCTTCCGACTAAATATTCAAGAATCGCTTATCGTCTCGTTTTTAAGAAAAATTGAATAAAAAATTCAGATAAGTGAGTCATTATAAAGCTTTTAAAGCAAACTTGTCTCCAACTAATTAGAGATTCATATTTGAGATATGAATAACAGGGAAGTGGTACAACGGGAAGAGGATTTCTTTGCATTTCTCAACCGGGCGAACTCAGGATGTCATTAAGTCAATCCACCCTCAGCACATCACCCATTCTTCCGTTCCACATCCTGACTTCCTAAATTCCAAAACCTGGACCTGAAATCACTTTGCACCTCAATTCTGTGCCTGTCCCCCTGTCCTCACTTCAGAGGAAATGCTTAAAAGGCTAAAACTGTAAAGTCTAAACGACAATTAAATACCCATTTTCCACTTCGTTTGTCCGAAAAATACATTCCCGTTTTCACACCACAACACCAAAAGTAATGACGGATGGCAGGCATTTCTGGACGAGTGGGACACAAAAGAATAGATATTCTACTCAATTAGTAAACATAGACTGTTACTTGACAGAATTTGTCTAAATGCCATGAATCATAACCTCATCACATTTATATACAGTTAAACCTCGAACACGCTACAGAAGATCTGACTATGCAAACGAATTGGAATTTTACAGACAAATTAACAAGGAGGATTTCCGTTGGGAGTGTCTGACAGGTTAAATTTCTTAGTATTGTTGATGCTCTACTGAAAAATTGTGCAGTTCTAATAGCAAAAATATTTTTATAACCTTCCATTCCTTCCAAATAACTGAAGTTTGCAGTATGACTAATTACCGATAACTCTGAGTGCCACAATTTTTACCAAAATACATTTACCCCTCATTGCGTAAAATCTTTTAATTCGTATGCACAGTTCTCTTAAAACAAGTTTCTCCAGGGTGCGTTATTCGAATTCACCTAGCAAAAAAAAGAACGTACGCCTATTCTATCCTTCCTTAACGTCAATGCTACTTGAGTGAGCATGTAATGCGTGCATTTTATAAAGAGTCACATACTCCTCACAATTGTGTTTACATGAACATAAAAGTGCAGACAAAATGCAGACGACGGGGTCGAACTAGTAGTCCTAACACGTTCGATGACAAAAATCTAGGAACGCAAACGTACGAGAGAAGCCACAAAACAACCATAACTTTGCATTCAGTCACAGTCGAAATCACAGTCAACCGGACGTTCAACAAAGACTTTGAAAACCATTTTAGTAATTTACGGACATACCCTACAAAAGAACCGCTTGTTTTTTATGCTAAAGGACCCTCCCAGAGTTCAATCAGTGCTAATAAACCGACAGCTAACACTTCATAATTCCATTTAAGATGTTGATTTATATGTAGTCTTATTAAAAAATTGAAACAAATCTAGTCATTTCTCAAAACGTTTATAATTCAAAATTGGCTATCTTGATCGTTTGCAATCACTTCGAAGAAAGAAACCACGTAGTAATTTTTGCAAGAATTGAATAGGCATCAAGACCTATCGGTGGTACTTTACCTAACAATTGATCAAAGCATGTTTAATGTACATAAACACCATACCCATCCGTCCTCCACGGCAGAGCTTTTTCGACATTGTGTAAAAGTCTAAAGTAAATACATTATCGAAAAAGCAAACAAAATAAGATGAATTTTTTCGTCACTTAATAACCAGCATATGGTTGTATTTGCTCTGTTCATTCTAGGATGGTTGTTTCTTCCCCATTCTCTTCCCTACTCGCACACCCAATCATCTTTTACTACCTCATACTTCCCTTGGTTCTCCGTTTCTTTAGTAGTACCTGCCTTGCTCTAAAATAAAAGGTATTTTGTCTCGACTCACATTCACATATTCAACATTTCACGTAACTAAACTGCCGAACAGTCTAATGACCTTTCCACAGTTCAGGATTGGATACTAGAAAAGTGGTCATTCGATTTATCCTTTATTTTTCATTATTCCTAAGGTTACTAGATGGTAATCTAATAGTTATAGCTGTCAAACTCAGATATGGGAATTTACATACATTCCTTGAAAACCTTCGAGGCAAAAATATTGAAAACAAAAAAGATTCTGGTGTATCCCCGTCTGATTCGGCTGACACTATGCAAGCTGGCTATATATTTCAAACCCCAAAATACTAGTTGCCCATTGACCGTTCCGCGACGATAGCTGTGGTCAACGTTTGCAACTCCTACGATCATATTAATCTATCAGTTATCATTTTTTTCATTTTCATTTTCTGTCATTTAGAAAATGGTCGCCATCTGAATCCACCATTGCTTTATCGATTCAGAAAAAATTGTCTACGAACTACCGCACAGAGAGAACAGAGTTTAACATGAACTGCACAATGATGAATTTAAGCGTATAAAAGTGAAAATTCCGGTACCCGTTCTAAAATAAATTTAGATAACATAATAGCAACAACCTCATAATGTAAAGCAAAAATAAGCTTAGCAAGATCTGACGGTTTGACCGTTAATCTTTGAACTAGGGGAAGTCAATCTTTTTCGACTTTACGTGTACATACATTACTCCTCAGCATTAGTCTTCTGTTTTGACTTCCAGGTCCGCTCAACGGACCACAACAGAAAAAACACGGCAGTAAAGACTTTCCGTTTTAACGGTTCATTTTTTATGTTTCTAGCTTTGTACAAGTAGGTTAGGAAATTAGAACCGGCAAATAGTACTAATATTCTGGAATGCTACTAAATTAGTATGACTAGCTGATTAATGACCAAGGGTGTTGTGTGCGTTCATTTTACTCTTACAATAACCCATTCAAAGAAAACAAGATTTTACAAGCATCATATTCATACAATACAGAACTGATAAAAACGAATTAAATTACTT
>WJEZ01001580.1:0-16875 GCA_009869925.1 Thalassaphorura encarpata
TTATTCTCTAAACAACAGAGTGTATTCATGCTAAAAACAGCGGCTTTCAATTCAATATTGTGAATTATTTACATTTGCATTTGGTTCTGTGTGTCTGTTTTATTCCCGTTTACGCTGCGTGAGAAGAGTATAATGCAATAAAAATCTGTAATTCAACCAAACCTGCTCACTCTGTTAGTTTAGTTGGCATTGTGAATCGTTGAGCAAATTCAACAATGCAGAGTAAATGTGCTTATAAAATCTCACCGCAATTTCCGCCCAGAAACTGGCTGGTTCTCCTCTGCATTTGTCTTTGGATTTATATGTAGTTTTTATGTCAAAAAGATGGGCCATGTATGCAGAAGGGTTGGGAACGCTTAAAAGGCATGAAAATCCTGTTTTTAAATTGTAATTTATGATGATTGTGAGAAAAAATGACTGTCTCTTGTTCGGTTCGACTGTTTTTATTTGGAGTAAGGAGCACTGAGATTTTTTATTGCGTTTTAATCCATTTTCGCATCCAGCAACGAAAACGAAATATTTAGAAATGCCAGGGTTTTGCCAATGTGGTTACTCTAAAATTCAATTGCAGTAGCAGTGGTCATTTTAGGGAAATTATCATCTCACTTTTACAGGATGTGGCAAATTATCACTCTGATTTTGCAGATCCATGGACTGTGACAGAAATTGTTTGGAAAGTGTGCGGAATATCGGAGAAAAATTTAATCTATCTCTACAATTGAATGTGCGCCATGAAGAGTATTCTAGTTTCATCTAATTTACTCAAAATTTCTTACAAGCTTACTGCCTTGTTGCGTGTTTTCTCAGTTGAGTTCTCTTAACGTCTAGAAGGAATAACACGTTTAGGAGACACAAATTCTAAAATAATGATATAACTTTTAGAAAATACAAATTGTTCTTGCTTGCTTTACATGGGTCGTCGTGTCATATCGTTCAATTCAAATTAACCTACCTGGATTGATAAGCTCGTTCTCTGCTTGCTTGCCATGTCTTAGCCATGATACAAGTGAAAAGTGTGACATAAGGTGAACGTAAATTTTAATATTCAAACACCCTCCTTTCCTGTTGTAACGTTGATAAAACCTTAATTGAACCTCAGAACAACTCCGTGCTCTTTTTGCTCCACTAAACTACCCTTGCCTTGGCTCGCTCGCGCTTTGCTTTACCTTTGACTTGTTTAGTCGTCTGGTTCTCTCATCATCATCTGTCTGTCTACCTCTATTTCATTTACTTCTGTTTAACGCGATGGAAAAATCTCAAAAATATACGATGGGGTTAACACCACTTTAATTTTAGAAATTAAAACGAACTAAATAGTTTGTTTTAGAAAAGTTAAAAAAATATTTTTTTCCTCCAGTGAGAATAAGAGTTGCGTAGTAAATATATTTTGTAATAGTCAGGTAGTTCACGGATGTTATTTATATTTATATCCAACAAAGCCCCCCTCGAATGGGTATCCTTTTCATTGTTGAGTTCAAAACACAAGCAACATTCACTCCATCCTGTCAGTTGGTCTTCAGTCTTTGACTCGACTTGTTCATTCTGACCAACTTAGTGGTTATTGCCGTTTTGCGCTACAAGTGACACAAAAGTACACATTTCTTAGTCCATTACCAACTGCCGAAAGGACCGCATTGTGTTATTCAAAAATTTTACCAACGATTCTAATGTCCTTTTAACCTGGGAAAATACAGAAATCTGTTTATTGTACAAGTATGGCTTTACAAAGAAAACAGCCGGTGTTTGAAGTATAAGGTAAAACAGGTACACGTGGGGATCGATTTATTTTCCAAAGGGGTGCATTTGATTAAAATCAAGGTTCTCTGGTGTCTGGTCCTGATGATCCTGGTGAAGAACGAATTGGTGAATGAACACTACTAATAGCAACATCCAGTATAGAATTAAACACTTGTGTTTACAACAGTTGGATTTATTTACCTAAGCCTAACCTTCTCTTCGACAAAGAATCATCAAAAGGTAAACTTAATATTGTTTCTTTACATTGGCTTCACAGAAATTTACTTGAGAATATGCCACTTCATCGTTATGTGTCGAGAAACGACTTTTTTGTTATCGATTACTTGGAAATTCGGAATTATAAAAATTTTCTATCAGATTTTGGTATCCCGAAGCATATTTCGTAATTATTCGACAATTTGAACAGTTAAATCTAGATTTGACTTTTCCTATTCAAATAAGTCTTCAATTTGACTCACTTGCTTTCTTGAATTCCTTCCTACCTTACAAGAGCTACTTACAATGCAACAAAGTACCTGTAACTCCAACAACTTTATTTGATTTAATGAAGTTCACGTCCTGTCTTTTTGAGACGTGTCCTGTTCTGTCCTATTCCAAATGTGAAGTACCTTAATCATGTACGAAGTAAGAATGTGAGAACATCTCAAGTTCGCGTACCTAAAGCCTAGCCCAACAATTTCGTAAGATGAATTAGTCTCACAAATTCTTCTCCTTTGTCAATGTCAATATCGTCAGGGTATGGTCTGTGTTGGAATTTGTGAAATTCACCAAAGAGCATAAGCAGTAATTAATTGAGTGGACACCTCAAACACTTTGAAGTTCCATGTTTACATTTTTTGCAATAGAAAAGAAGTGGTGAGCTGTTAAATAATATATTTAAATATTACTGAATATTTCAAAATAAACGGACGACGCTGAAATTTATATGACTCAAATTTTTATTAAAAATCAAAAGCAAAATTTCTTAGAAGTTAGAATATCAGAGGCAAATGTGAAATTCTGTGCTCAATTACGCAAGACTAGTTGAACAGAGACCGTTATGGAAACAAACACATAATGTTCGATGAGTTCTTCAGCTTGTAATTATATCCCGGGAGCTCCCCTTGTCAAAGTTTAATAAGCCAATTTTTGGGTAACTTGTGAGATTAGAAGGGGGAGTGCTAATGGGATCGCTTTATATGAACGGATTAGTCAAATTTATTACTTATTAGGGAAAAATTATGGTGCGATTGTATGGATTGTAATGCAATGTGTGGGTTTTATGGAGCACTTCCCGGCTCTTGTTAAAAGTGACATTTTAAGGGCAAATGGATTGTTGTGAATCCTACATGGAATTAGTGTAATCTTGTCAAGAGAAGCCCAAAAGCTTCTTGTCACGCCTTCACGCAAAATCAGAGTTTTTGAAAAACTCATGTTCGATGTATTTTCTTTACTTCTTTTGGATATGAAAAAGCCTTGAATCCCTTCAAAATTTCTGATGATATAAGCAAACATATAATGAAAACTAGATTGAGTTCTTCTGTGGCCTCATTAACGCAGAGAAAAAAGTAGAAAATAATCCAGAAGTGAAATAAATGAAGAGTTAAACGAAAGGCTTAGCAAAGCTGTGTTAAAACTGCACTATACACAAACAATCACTGTAATTTCCTCTTCTACTCTCATGTTTAAGCCAAACGAGTTCACACATAAAAAGTTGAGAAAACTGAGCAAGTGTTTTTTGTTCGGTTCAATTGGAAAAATAAACAAACACGCGTTGAACTTTATATGCGTGATGCGTAGCAGAGGCAGACGCCCGGATCACTGGCCCTGAGAAAATCTCCAGTTTGAAACTTGTAGAGCAAAATAGCAACAAAAAAAGATCAGACGAGAAGGCTAGTGCTCCCAAATTATTATTATAGTAAAATCCAGGGTCGGGTCAGGATGAGTAGTGTGCTTGATCCCAGATCTTTCGTCCAGGCAATTGGACTTGGCTCTGGTCAATGATCTTCACAATCGGCTAGACCCTGGAAGAACTGGCAACTTTTTATGTCCATTTCGTACGTCTTCGTAGTAAAATCAAAACTGTAAAGCGTGTGTGAGTTGGACTCGAACACGATATGCTAATGTTCCCACTAAAAGGGCTCGGGCTTAACTAATTTTTTATTCCAAATCTTACAGAGTCTTCTTCTTCGGAGTAAAAAATCCAAGTCAAATCGAAGCCCTCCTCGTGGCTTCCTGCCTGCTTGGTTGTCCGTCTGACGAAATGAAGAAAAAAAACAGCTGAGGCAAGATTTTAAGGAGTGAAGAAAGAAGTGGCAGAAGCTTAAAGCTGCAAAATCAAAACATTACTACTCCATTTTTTGTTGTTTGCTGCTCTTCCCGGATAAAATTGCCACTTGCCGTGCCGTGCTGTGCAGCATGGAATAATTTTTTGTCCACAAATCATCTCTGCATCCCGGATTTTGTGCTTTTAACTTTTAACCCTTTACTGTGCTCCCACGCAAAGCTCTGACTCAGCAATACCCCACATCGAGAGCCCCATTAATTTTATTTGTATTCCTTGTCTAAGACAGAGGAAGAAATCAGACAGAAAGTATCTCGTATTCAGATTGCAGTGCAGCAAAAGCCAAAGTTGTTGGACCCGTTGCTAATCAGCTAAAGAGCCACGAAACAACTCCTGTCCGCCAATTCTCATCAGGGAACAAAATAAAATATAAGGAAGAGCAGACAGACACAGTGTCAGTGTCGTAATATTGTTATCACTGAGCTTTACACGTTACACGATAAAAATTATCTTCAAGTAATCTTACATCCACTTCCTGCAACTTGTTGTTGAACTTCACACATTCTTTACCAGAGGAATCATGCCGATTAGTGTCAGTTATAACATTAAGAGGTAAGTGAAAAATTGTATTTGAAGTTTTCAATTAGGAAGGAAGTTAAGTTTTCTTAACTAGAAGTCAAGGCAGGGCAAATGAAATGTGTGTAAAACCATAACTTTTAATGTGCTTGTGAAATCCTATGCTAATTTTTTAATTATATTTCACAGGGATAGTAGTACGACGACTGCTTCTAGTGGTCAGCAATCACCAAGCCTGTCTCAGGTGAGTAGGGTTACTCCAATGTCAATTAAATTATTTCACTTTAAATCTATCCAGACAGAGTTGAGTTTGAGTAGGCAAATGGCTCGAGTTAAAACCCAAATCAGATAAATCTGGGCCAGATAAATGAAGATAGATGCTTAAATGCTTCAGCACATTTAAGTTTCCTCTTCTTCTGATTTTAGACAACATCAGGGAGTGATTCATCGGAACAAGCGATAATGAGCTCTGTCGTCTACTGCATTCACCACAAGGATGGGTGCAATTGGTCAGATGAGTTGAAGAAATTGAAGGTAAGCAAGTGACAAAAAAGCAAATGAAAATTGCTATGAATCACCCATGCCAAGGGAGTTAGATCACTAGACTGGACTGAATTTGGCCAGATCCTTATTTGGCCTGTTAAACTAGGTTTGCATTCCGATCCGAATGAAATTGTTGTCTCAGGGGACAGGAGTACAAGAGAAACACCGCACGCTTTTCACAATCAATTTTAGCAAAGATTTATTGAGTTTCGTAACAACACTATGACTGTACGTACGCACTAGGATTATGCAAAGAATTACTCCGTAAGAGAAACTTCCTTCAATATTGAGTTTCCTTCACTGAAAGGCAAAGTCGTAAAATCGGGAACATTATTACATTTTTATTACTAGTAGAGTTGCTTGTACTTTTCTATACAAGGAGTCAATTACAGCATCAGGATTTGCTGCATTTGCATTACACTTACAGGGCTTCTACAAGGTGTCAAATTAATTAATGAAGGATATGAAAACACACCAATGCTGTTTGCATGTGTTTTTGGGCATTAGCTTATTATATTTTGCAAGTTTTTACTCCGTTAGAAATGAACAGCTGAAACAAATCTTGGAAGATTTGCATTTACATTTGTGAAACTCGATCGATTTAATTATATGTAATAAATTATGTGGCTAACTTGACAGGGCCATCTGAACACATGTCGCTATGATGCTGTCCAATGCCCTAGCCTGTGTGGAGCAATGATCCCTCGACTACTTTTGGAAGATCATCTCAGATTTACTTGTAATCTAAGGAGAACAACTTGTCCATCATGCAGCAAAATATTTACGGGGGAAGAGTTGAGAGGTATTAAATTTTATAGTTCTAAGTAATAAAAATTCGTATGCATCATAATATGGATTTCTATTAAGCCAAGCTGATATTCAGACTGTGAGCTAATCAGTTTCCTGTACACCAAAAATTTTAATAAAATTTTTTAGAACCATCACTGCCTCCTTCACCCAGTTTACTGCGAGAATAAATGCGGGTCAAAGATTCAAAGAATGAACATGGATCATCATCTCAGCTCCGAATGCCCAAAGAGACTTGTCACATGTGGAAGTTGTAAAAGAGAATTCATTTCTGACACGTTAAGCCTACATCAAACCAAGGTCAGCCCCAGCCGTGATTAGGGAAAGTCATTTTTGCAACCCTGTATTAATTTAAATATCCAATTATTGCAGTGTCCTCGATTCCCAGTGGTTTGTCCAAATCGCTGTGGAAGTGCTTCTATTCCCAGGGAAGAACTTGATGTACATCTCAAAGAAAAATGCGCTGAAATGATTGTTCCATGCATTTTTAAAGAATCAGGCTGCAAATTCAAGGTAAACTCAACAGTCTCAAGTTTTTCTGCTTTTAGTTTCTAAACTCTTAATTTCATCGTAGGGTCAGAAACGATGTTTAGATGCCCATCTAGATGAAAATTGTCGACAACATTTGACCTTACTTTGTGGAATTGTTGTCAAACAACAGCAACAAATCTCATGCCTCCGAAGTGCTCTCTCCAAAATGTCATTGAATCAATCAGGTACTTTTTTTGCGCTTTTGATTAAAAATTATGCCTCCACCCGACACCCCATTGATGCATTTTGTGAAATTAAAAGATTTATTCAAAAATATGCGTGGAATTTTCTCCACTGGAGCTTGTGTCTGTGTCTGTGGCCTAAGCCTGATCATTTATCTTGTTTGCCATAATTGAATGAAGATTAAAGATTGGATTTCACCCCGCCTGTCTGACCTGTTGAATCGCACACGCAATAAATTACAAAGCAAACAAGGACTTTCAAAGGTTTTTCCCATGCCTTGTGTCATTTCTCTCTTTGTCGCTCAATTGTCAGGTTTATTGTAGAGTGGAGTGAATTCCTTCGACCCGCCTGTCTGACCTGTTGAATCGCACACGCAATAAATTACAAAGCAAACAAGGACTTTCAAAGGCTTTTTCCCATGCCTTGTGTCATTTCTCTCTTTGTCGCTCAATTGTCAGGTTTATTGTAGTAGAGTGGAGTGAATTCCTTCGTTGCGCTGCTTTGGACATTGCGTGGGTGAACTGGAATAGCTAAGCCATAGTCTCAGATTTTCATTTCTGATAGTGTTGAAGGGTTGCGAGTTAAATTGACAATTGATAGATACGCACTACTAAGGGATTTAAGTGCGTGTTGGGCGCTGAACGCACTAGACTTATTGAACAAGGTCAATAAATTTTCACTCAATTAAATAGGGACGAGATAGATACGCACTACTAAGGGATTTAAGTGCGTGTTGGGCGCTGAACGCACTAGACTTATTGAACAAGGTCAATAAATTTTCACTCAATTAAATAGGGACATTAATTTGGAAGATAAGCGATTTTGCTGCCAAGATGCGAGATGCCAAGTCTAAGGATGGTGTTGAATTGATTAGTGCTCCTTTCTACTCCTGCCAATATGGATACAAACTTCAGGTGAGGACTAGGGGTAGCACAACAAAGCAATTTATTATGACCAATGGAGATTTTTAATCAATTATTCCAAATTACTAGGCATCTGCCTTCCTAAATGGAAATGGAGTTGGGGAAGGTTCTCAGGTTTCCCTATACATCAAAATTCTGCCTGGAGAATATGACTCAATTCTAAAATGGCCTTTCTCACACCCCGTGTCCTTCACACTCTACGATCAAAATACCAACC
Organism: Thalassaphorura encarpata; assembly: GCA_009869925.1. NCBI lineage: Eukaryota > Metazoa > Arthropoda > Collembola > Poduromorpha > Onychiuridae > Thalassaphorura > Thalassaphorura encarpata. The sequence continues at coordinate 7,802 of WJEZ01001580.1, forward strand.
GCAGATAAGGTGAGTTAGTTGGACAAATCATCCATGAAATTATGCGTCAAGGAAAAGGAAATGAGGATAATATGACCAAAATTGTATCCAACATACTTGATTGTTGTATATTTTCTCAGACACTCCACATTGTTGAAAGTTTCAATCCTGACCCATCCTGGAAGAATTTTCAACGCCCAAGTCGGGAACCAGATAGCTTGGGGTTTGGATTTCCTCGGTTTGTCTCACATGAAACTCTCATGACAAGGAATTATGTGAAGGATGATACACTTTTTCTGAAAATAAAAGTAGAACTTGGGAAAAGTATTTCTGTTTAGTTTAAATAGAGAAAATCCCTGTTTTTGTTTTCAGTATTTTACATACACTGTAATAGTAATAATTTTATATCCAAGCTAATAATAGCTGAATGAGTTTGGTGTAAGTTCTAGTCTCGTATTTGATTCACTTTACGTCTTTAAAGTCTTATGCTGAATTTTATACATTAATTTACACTATATTAAGATTTGCATAGATAAGTAAAATGGGTTTGGGAGCTCAGAATTGTGAAACTTTATAAATGCTGTAGATTCTACTGCCAGAAACAATACTGCCAGCCAAGTCTAATGTGGTTTGAATAAATTATTGATTCAATACTTTCAGTATCGTAAAATTGAATAAAAATTCGTTTGGTTTGAAAAATAACAGACTTCCATTTGTTCCAAGTGAAAGACAGAGCACAACGTTACGATTTTAAAAAATGAATGCTCGTTTTGTTTCCATTTCCTGTAATTAGCCTATCACTCCACCCTACTCACAATACGTAATAAAAAAAGTAAAAAACATGTGTACTTCAACCTCATCCCTACATCAGATCATCAGATTGAAGGCAGACATGGCACGGGCCAACCAAAGCAAAAGCAGCTGGTCCTCGTGCCCCCGGAAAGATTTATTCCAGAACTCGTGCTCTTTCTGCTCGCTGCCCTCGAGGAATGTCCACCTGGACATGGGCTTGGACGATGGTGCTTCAAAGTAACAAAGCCAGGCTACCAAACTTCACGCCCGCCTCTCTATTATTGGTTCAGATTCCAATTGCAACAGTAGTCTCAGATTATTTGGATCCTTAACACCAAGTAAATACTAACGAAGGAAAGAAAAATCGGGTGAAGTAGCGGGCCGCACTAGGACCTGAAGGCGTTTTCGGCCTTCTGTCGCGTGCCTGCCAGACTGTAATTTTGTGTCCATTTAAGCTCATTGTTGAAATGAAGGACCGGGAAATTGAAGGACGGCCGGCCTAAGATGAGAGTTGAGTGGACAATGAAGGCGAACGAAGGAATTTTGGAGCAGATGATAGAGCTGAGCTGAGTGGCAAGACTCTCCGGATGGCAAATGAGACCCCAGTTTCACCTGGCCCTTTATTCACCACATTATCATTCATTATATTTTTTTGTAAATAATCTTTACAGTCTACCTACACCCAATCTAAGGAAGTGGTCGGGTAGTCAGTAGCACTAGCACAACAATGAAATTCGAGATAACGATCTGGAGATAAAAGCTTTTTGGGGTGCCTTTTAAATATTCACAGTTTCTATTTCTACTTTGGGTAATAAAATTAATAAAATACACATTGAAGGTTTAGCTACAGACGATGCTGATTTCTGTAGCACTGGTTCATCTACCAATGAATAATAATAGGTTCAAAACAAATCCCACCGGTACCGGAAATGACCTGCCTATTCTATTTTGCATTTCACACGCTGTGAGCTGTGCTTTGCAGTCTCTTTCTTCACTTGACTCGTCTTCCGAGAAATTGAAATTTTATGGAGAGCAGAGAGACAGGCACTTTGAAATAATTTGATTAAGGAATGTGGTTAGGATTGAATGAACTGGACCGCCCTGCCCTGCCCTGTCATGCCTTGCCTTCGATTTCAATTGGAATTCTTGCTTGAACTGAAAACTTGTAGGGTTTCCGGTGAAAAGTAAAAAAAGAGACACCGGATATTTAAAAAACAAAGCAGTTAGGCTAGGCTAGGCAGACCGGGTCGTCCGACTAGTATTACATAAAAAGCAAGCGCGCTTCGGGCACTTGGACTTCCTCGACGTATCATCCTCATCCTGTCTGTCTTTATGGCTTGGGCTGTGGTACTCCTTGGCTTTGTTCCATCAACAAGTGGGAGTGAGAAGGACCCTTAACATACTCGATACTCCAAGTTCTGCTAGAACAATAATCCAGAGGTTCCTTCGTACAGTACAGAGTCCCATCTGTTTCTTCCTTCTTATTTGGAACGTATGATTATAATGTGGAAAGAGTTCATTCAGAAAAAAAGTCGAGATCCTAATCCCCCCTCGGCTTCCGCTGTGAGATCATTTTACCTCAAGTCATATCATTACTACACGAACGAACAGTCTGTAGCCTGTTTGAGTCCTTGAATTTAAATGCAAGTACCGAGAAATGATTGTCTGATGATGTTATCTGATGATATTATATTATGCCACTGCCACTGCCACTTGCTAATCAAATATGCAAACCAGGATGTCCTACGCTGTGCGCAATAAAAGTAAAAGTAAAAAAATCAATAACACTGCATGAGTACAAGTTTGATTGTAATAGACATTCGTATGAGTACGTAATTAGAGGTTTTGTGACTGATTGTACTCTGGATTAAAACTCACAAGTGTCAGTCATTGGTCATCACGAGACAGAATGGGAATAAATGGACTGCCAAATCAATAATTTAATTAGGTAATTACTGGCCTAAGGACTATAATCAAAATTTTGACGAGACTAGAGTTAAAAGTTCTGTTTACGACTATAAATTGTCGAAGTTTAAACGTACATTTTTTATTTTCAAGAAAAGTACATTCATATCCACACAGAAAAATTTAATCTNTATAAATTGTCGAAGTTTAAACGTACATTTTTTATTTTCAAGAAAAGTACATTCATATCCACACAGAAAAATTTAATCTAGGCAAAAAATAATTTTTTTAACACAGATGACGTGGTACCACAACGGTTATACTAATAGTTGTGAAAATGAATTCAGATCTGTGTCTGTGCACAGGATTTTGTACACACCTGTTTTAAATGAGGGCTTAAAAGATGTTTTCAATGCTCTAAAAGGCTAAATACTGACAGACAGGTAACAATTAACCCTGCGGTTTTATGCTTCAGAAGAAACCGGAACAAACAACTGCAGTGCAGTGTAATTCATGGCGGTTTTCCAAAGCTTAAGCTAAAGCTTAATAAAAACAAAAAAACTGTTGTTAATTATTGAAGAGATAAGCCAATTTACATGGAAAGTACACTCTGTTGTAGCCGAAGCAAAAGGAAGCAGACCAAATAAGTCCATGGCTTAGCTCAGAGCCAAGGAAGGGAGCAATAGAATGAGCAATGAAATGAAATGAAATTCTTTTGTGGAAATGGCAATTGCATGCCAAAATCTCGCCGAGCCGCAAATTGTCATTCTCATGCCTTCAACCTTAAAAAGATGCCTGGTCACATGCAATTTATGTTATGTTGTTTTCCCCAAGGAACAATTCCTTTTAAAGGCTAAATTGTCTTCATTCCAGTTTCTTCGGCCGGCCGGCCTAGCAATAGCTTTGGCATGACTGTTTCTGTTTGCATTTTCCTCATGTTCCCTTGTTTTTCACTCGTCTTTTATTAAAACATTCTGCGTACGCGTACGTGGACATAATTGGGGGGTTTGGTGGGAATTGGATAATGGGGATTCACTCCCTTTTTCATAATAAACTGGGAAAAACACAATTTCAGAAGAAATTCCTGAGCGTACATTCAGTGAAATGCTCAGCTCATTGAAGGTTCTAGATTTGTGTCTATTCAGTGATCAGATTTTACTTCAATGGGAAGGAAAAGAGTTAAGGTATTTCCTGCCTATTTCGCACCTGTACCTAAATAAATGATTTTTTACTTTTCTACTGATTCGAACTAGGAAAATACAACTTGATTCATAATTCAACCGAAGTTATTTTATTTTTCATTGCTAAAATTTTAGACTTCACCCGTCTTGTCAAGAAAACTCGGACAAGGCAAGGCAGGGGCTTCTAGTTCTTTGAGCAGAATTCACACATGGTTGAAATCCAAAGAAGGTTTCCTTATGTTTACCATGTGTGATGTGTACCATGCCTTGCCTAGTACTGTGTACTGTATACTCGTACTGCATGCATGCATGTGGGTAAGTATGACATAAGGTGAATGTGAACATTAGTAGATTTTTAATATCCAAAACACCCTTCTTCTTTCCTGTTAAAAACATAAAACCCTTAATTTGAACCTTGACTCAACTCGTGCTGCTCGTCTTGCTCCAATCCACATCCATTGCACTAGGCACTAAGGTCCACTGCCTGTGCCTATGCTTTCATCATCTGCTCTTCTCTTCCTTCACACTCGAATATCAAAACAGCCAGCTATTTCGTGGATGTTGGAAGGAACAACCTAAGCTAATTTTGAACTAGATATTATTAAAAATTCAATGCATAAGGTGACACAGAACCAAGTTCTTAAACCCGATTTAATTTTTGGGGAGTTAATGAAATATAATTACTCAAATGAAAGTTTAGATTGCAGGGCGTGTATCAAGTAATTACACATAAAATGCAAAGAAAAGAGAATTATTGAATTAGAGCATTTTTAACACTTTTACCATCAGACTACGTTGGAATGGAAAGAAAGAACCCTATGCAGTTTAGAGTCAGAGTTGCTGTAGGATGCATACTACACTGCATTGAGGGTTAAAACTCACTCACCGACTACCCCTTCCAGCCAGTTGCTCTTCAGCCTTCCTCTTGCGAAGTCTTCGTGTCACGCATTCCTACCCTGGTCGCTTACTTGACTTTTCTTTGTTGAGTAAAGACCATTTGTCTTTAGTTAAACAAAAATACAACAAGTCAAGTTTAGGTTTTTCTCAAATTACAAGTGTTGAAACGTTACAAGTAATACAATTACGATTTAGGGTAACAATAAAACATTTGTTTTCCCGTGAATGAGAGTTGGACGTGGAACTGAACTTAAGTCAGAAGGGTGCATTAAATTAAAGTCAAGGTCTTGAAGTGGATACAAACATTTGGTAGGGAAGTCCGATTCCGATATCACTTGACTGGAAGTTTTGTCAACATTTGAAAAATAAGGTAAAGATACAATTCAAACTTTATTATACGCGAGTGAAAACCAAACTACGTAGTACTACTAAATTAATCTACAAAAACCAAAAAGAAGCAGCAGTGATGGGGATTAAGTAGTATTTTAGTAATTTTCCCCAGAATTTTTAAAATTTATACTTTACAATTTATTTCCACTTTCCTATCACTTCCACACTGATTGAGCTGACCAAGAGGGAAAGCTGAAATCTCAGATTTCTACAAGTTCATGGCAAAGGAATATTCCACAAACGAAGGAAAGTAGAAACAATACCATTTTATAAAGGGTTGCACATCAAATGGCAGGAGAGAAAGCCACGATCCTTGACATCAAAGACAGACCCTAAAATCTAAATTTAAAATTGACACAAGATTACTTTATAATCTTCTTCATTTCATTTTCATTTCACCTGTCCATCCGTTCATCCGTCCGACAAGGATGTACCTGTATTTAGTATTTATTTTGCCAAGGTCGTGCATCGTGCCGTCAAGTACCTTTTGAGCCCACACACGCCTGAACACGAATTTCAAGTCAAGTCAAGGGATAACGTCATCTCAGCTAGCAGCAATAGCAAATTCCTTTCTTTCTTTGTCACTCGACTAATTTACAACTTGCATTTTCAAAAGGTTCAAAGGGTCAACCAATCAAAAGTTAGAAAAAGAGAAGACATTGCATAAAATTCCCCTCGCGATTCCATTGTTCACTTAAATTTCCGAATAACGATTTGGCGGAGGGCGGTTTATTTGATAACTTGATTATGAAGGGATAAATTTTCACAAATTATTTTTATTGTATTGTCCATTGTTTGCTCGTGGCGCCCGCCTGCCTCCCCATATCATGAAATTACACGTACGTCAACTTTTGCGTACGAACGTCTTTTGTTTGTTTTCGGCGATTCATGCGTTTGAAAATTAGCCAGACAAGTACCAGGACCAGGAGTCTGTTGCTCGCCTGCGAATTTGAGACAGATGATGATTTAAGTGGAACCGGTTTTACATTAGACACCATTACATTGTATTGTTATTTTTCGTATCATACGTTCATACGTGTAAGGGCGATCATATCATGCTTGCTGCTGCTGCCTGTGAAGGCACTGGGATAAGAAACGAAAACGAACAATACAGAATAATGGGACAATTTTCTCATCATGGTCACTTTTTTGGGATGTTGAGCATTTGATAAAAGGAAAACGAAAAAGTGACGACGATCAGAGGAAGAAAGCCCTTGAATTGCTCTAGGGCTCCAGGGCTGCCCTACCCGGGGATTGGGATCCCGTACACAGGTGCAGGTGCAATGGTCCACTTTATGCACTTATTGTTATTGTTGTAAACGTAAAGTGACGACTGCTCATCTTGCTCTCCTCAACAAACCAAACCAAACCAATTGTTGCAAGTTAAATCCAAGACGTTAGTTTGACCGTCACGCGTGTATTTTTCTAACCCTTAAACGTTTGAGCGTAGCAGCGTAATATCCGTATCCACCCCAGAGTATATGGGGTAGCAATGCCACTGCTTCGTTATACCACTCTAATCATCAGCTCAGCTGCAAGAAATAGAAGTAAATAAGATCAGATAAGGCTTAACCAAGCAGCGGGTCGTTTTTATCACGTTTTAGGGTTTTTAAAGTGCTGCAGGTGGATAGATTGGATAAATGTGTTTGTTGATTCATGAGATTATGGCATGAGCATGACCATTGTTGAAAATGGGACAAGTTCAGACAAGATAGGGCAAGGCAGTAGTGACCTCAACAAACCAAACCAAACCAATTGTTGCAAGTTAAATCCAAGACGTTAGTTTGACCGTCACGCGTGTATTTTTCTAACCCTTAAACGTTTGAGCGTAGCAGCATAATATCCGTATCCACCCCAGAGTATATGGGCCAACAATGCCACTGCTTCGTTATACCACTCTAATCATCAGCTCAGCTGCGAGAAATAGAAGTAAATAAGATCAGATAAGGCTTAGCCAAGCAGCGGGTCGTTTTTATCACGTTTTTAGGGTTTTTAAAGTGCTGCAGGTGGATGGATTGGATAAATGTGTTTGTTGATTCATGAGATTATGGCATGAGCATGACCATTGTTGAAAATGGGACAAGTTCAGACAAGATAGGGCAAGGCAGTAGTGTGATATTTTTAAAATGATATATTTTCATCCGTATTTTTTAGTCAGTCGAAGGGATAATCCGTCAGTAATAATCGAAGACTGCCTTAATTTGACAGGTGAAGATAGGGCAAGGCAGTAGTGTGATATTTCTAAAATGATATATTTTCATCCGTATTTTTTAGTCGGTCGAAGGGATAATCTGTCAGTAATAATCGAAGACTACCTTAATTTGACAGGTGCCCTTGTTGCTTATGATTATGATCATGAATAGGCTGCCGCTTAAATCCAGGAAGCAAATTAACAACACGCACTAATGTAATAATAGATGCCTTGCCTTGTGTTAACTTTCTTGGGAAAAACCTCAATCCGATTCCCAAGTTTACTCGTGTGAGTTGGACAATAAAAACCAAAATTCGAGATTTACATGCGTGAGGTAAAAAACCTACAACTCGGTCCAAGGGTAGTGCTCCCAAGTTGTAGTAAAATCCAGGGTCAGGGTGTTGGTGGACTTGGCTTACTTGAGCCCAGATCTTGTGGACGTGGCGTGGACCGATGATATATCCACCACGCTCATTGTCAGTCCGACTAAACTCATGCTGTGCTTGCATCCCTCCCTGTCCCTGGACTTTCTGGAAGACCACTCCGACTTTTTGTGTCTATTTTGTCTGATGCGTAAAAGAAAAACTGTAAAACGTGTGTGAAGAATAATACGTACGTAGTAGACGTGAATTGTAAATGAAGGGTTCAACTGGCCCTGGCCAGGCCAGGGCGAGGACCGAATCATAATAATCCTCAACTTGTTCCAGGGCTCAGCCACAGCCATCAGCTCTGCTCAACTGATTTTTTATTCTTCTTTTCTTTTCTTAATCTTGCAGCATCAGCGTCAGCGTCAGCTCCTACCTCGGATAAAAAGAAGTCAAGTCAAGTCAGTCGTCTTCGTCGGATAAAAAATCCTTGCAACAACAATACGTGTGGACCCTCGTGGCTTCAGCTTCAAGGGAGGATCAGCTGAGCTCAAGACGAAACGTCCTGAAAAACCCGAACAACACAACCACAGCTGAGCCGATCTCCTGCAAAACAACCCCTACACCTTATTTTTTGTTATCCGATAAAATTGCCATTGCGTTGGCGTTTTTTTACCTGGATCAGCAGCCCAGTCCCGGATTTTCTGATTGCATAATCCAGGGAGACGCGGCGTGACTACTTTAGCATATAAATTGTGACCAGTAGTAGCTTCATAAGCAAAGTCAGTTTCAGTTCACTCACTTTTTTGCCACCGAGGAAAGAAGAAGTTGAAGAAAGGAAGAAAGGTGAAGTGTCGTAATATTGTTATCGCTGATCCTGATCCTGTCTTGGCCTGCCCTGCCTGCCCACCCTTCCCTCAATCTCAAACTAATCTCTAGTGCACTTCCTCCAATTGTTGTTGTTTCAACTTCTCACACGAAGAACAGATAACAACGGAATCATGCCGATTAGTGTCAGTTACAACATTAAGAGGTAAATGTGTTTCTTTTTTTACTGCTGCTAATCACTTTACGCTCCTTTTAGTTTTGGTTCTATTAAATTATTTACTCTACAATTAAACCAATTGATTTTCTTTATAAGCGAGTTTCCTTTATTAAGTAATTCAAAGCTAAATCTTTGTGAAAAATTGTTTCGTTTACAATTCAAGAGGCTTTTGCACTTGAAACTAATTGCCCATAATATTTGAGCCGAAAACTCTTTATGCGTTACTTGAGTTTGTACTAAATGTCTTAATTTTTTAGTGTAATAACTGCATTATGAGGTACAAAGACAAAAGTACTCTTGTCTTGATGTTTTTTGCTTTTTGTTTTTTT
>WJEZ01001581.1:0-16873 GCA_009869925.1 Thalassaphorura encarpata
AGTTCTGTTGATACAGTGGTAAACATAAATATTTTATAATCTTGCATGTCTCGGTTTAAACCACAGTTTGTTCAATTGACCCATTCCTTTGAACTTTTCAAGTTTTTGTGCGTCACCAGTTTCTAAAATCAGATTTACCTATTGATCCTTATGAATTTCAATTTTGAGCGAGGAGAAATCCATTACGTATTGAAGAGCTTTGTTGAATAATATATTTCTCTGACTCATTGACCCAGAGGTCACAAATATGTAAGGGCTTTGAGATATATATATTGATTATAAAGTACTTCCATTCTCATATGATGAATTTCATTATGAATGTTAGTAGTACTAGGAACAAATATAATTTCGATGACACAATTAGTAAATCTGACAGCCAGGAGATAATTAATAGGGATTTCTTTTGGGTAGATAAGGTCCTCATCCAGTGGAATCAGTTTTGGTAAAATTGCAGTGCCGTTGGAACTTTGTTGTCTTTTAACTAAATAGTCTGCCCATTCCGGGCTATATATTCTGTTATGTTAGGGGTAACAAATGTTGTAAGGCAAGGACTGACACTAGTTAAGAAATTCATAACTTGAGACGAAAATTGTTTGGCTTGAAATGATATGAAAACCAAGACGGATAGAATTATTCCGATGACAAAGTTCGACATTGTTGCTTTGTGTAAAAGTAAATTAAAACACTGAATACGAAGCAGAACTGCTGAAACAGGCTTTGAAAATTATTAAAGATGTTCTGGACACACGTGAATTCGAATTGGGTACAAATTTGGTTGAACATCAAATGTATTAGGGACTCGACGATACTTGTTGGACCCTTTGGGAAATTAGAACGCCAAACTTGGACAAATGTCAAGGGACTTTGTTGCTCCTAAACGATTTTGTCTTAATATTTCTCCCTATTTATAGCCATGAAGCAATCGATAGTTCAGTTTCAGAAATAAAATTACATTTGCTTGTTTTGTACATAACCACCAACCAAATCCCAATTGAACTTGTTGATTCACTTCTGTTAAATACATCAACAAATATTGATTATTGGCATTGGGGTCCTCTAATCAATTTTGTTATTGATCAAGTTGAGTCTGCGAAACAGCAGCAAGAAAACCTAAGTCTAGGTTAAAATAAATTGATATGAATCTTTAATTGGATTTGCTATAAATTCGAAATTGTGAATTATATAGAAAGCGCTGCATTAACTAGGAATCGCTGCATTAAATAGGAAGCGCTGCATTACATAGGAAGCGCTGCATTAATTAGGAAGCGCTGCAGTAATAAGGAAGCGCTGCATTAGATAGGAAGCGCTGCATTAGATAGAAAGCGCTGCATTAAATAGGGAGCGCTGCATTAATAAAGAAGCGCTGCAGAAAATAGGAAGCGCTGCACTAAATAGGAAGCGCTGCAGAAAATAGGAAGCGCTGCAACTAAATAAGAAGCGTTGCATTCGAATTTTGGTTTCAAGGATGCCAACATTTGCCATTTCGAAAAAAATTAATCATCTTCCTTCGTTCTATTTTAAGTTACTTTTTATTTCTTGTGGCGTATCAAAGTAGACGAGCCTTTTAAAAAGTTTCAAATACTTGTTAGTTTGAACCATCAAAAGTACACTTATCGCAAAATCCACACGAACGTACATCTAAAAAATATTAAGCGTTCCTCCACGTGCCACTTAACTATATTCACCAGACTGAAAGTTTATTTCTTTTGTGTGAGGTCGAGAATACTCATGAAATAAAAGTATCGCCAAAGCCTAGTCAAACTGCATTTGTACTTACAACAAATTTCTCACGAAATGTGTGCTCAGACCTGGTCAAAATTTGTATGCACATTTCTAAGCTTAATCCAACTAACAAATTCTGTGATAAACTTAAAATTAAACGTGATTCAGCTTAAAAATTGTGAAATTCACCTTATTAATTTTAACTCGGAGATCAACTGGATTTCTGAACATATCTTCTGGACCTACTACGAACAGTCAGTTTAGTTGGGTAATTGGTCAGTATTCTCCGAGAAGCAACAATCTTTCCAAAAATCCTATTGGTGCACTAATAAATTCAAAATCTCTTTGCCAAGTTCATATTTACATTGAACCTTATTATACAAATCCTGTCGTGGAATTAGTAAAAACAGCCAATGCAAGGCAGAATACAAACGCCATCTTTCTTTTCCTTGTCCAATCACAATTCCATCACTTCATCAATGTGGATGGAGCCTCAGTAAATAATCCTACCTTCATTTATTTTATTGGCTGGGATCTGACGAATCAGACGGCTTGGATAAACCAACATTTCATTTTGGCACGAATTAATGGTCGCAGCATGAATCCAGAGTCCACATTCAAACTCCATGTTGCTTGGGCCTACGGACCTGCGCAGTGCCTGGCTCTCGGTTAATCAAAACTACGCATGTCAAAACGTTGCCATATTTCACCAGCGATATAAAAGTCCAGTACCAAAATCTTGTACAAAATTCCTTGCAGCGGATTTAAGAAATGAAAATTGTGACAAGTTTAAATTTGTGATTGAGATTTTAGCCCAAGTGACTAATTTTACAGAAGTTTATATTCACCGCAAACTCATTGATAAATTGTCAACACAGGAGAAAAAACTCGTACGTCGATTATACGAAACATTGATGCAATTAATTAATGTGCGTCATAATTACAATCCGAAATCCACGATGAAAGTTTTTATATTGGACGTATCGTCAGGTAAACTTCATTATTGTGAGGAAAAATCGATGTATGATGCCACTGTACTCATTTGGCTAAAACCATTTGATGGACTCACTTGGATTTTACTCTGTGCAACTTTTCTTGTTTCCATCTTATTGGCTAATACTAACAATGCCTTCTGTCCATACATCATTAATAATCTGAAAAAATTCTATCAAGAAATTCTATTTGGCTTGGTAGTGATTGTTTTAGGGTCAGGTTACTCTGGACTAATCACAAGTCACTTGATTCTCCCACAATTACCGCGAATATTTGAAACTCCTAAAGAATTATTGGGAGCGGGATACAAAATTCAAATCCACTATGCCAGAAATGTTTCTAGCTCGGAAATATTGAAGAATTATATTAATAGCGCATTAGATGCCTTGCACCTGCAGGATTCGGATGAAGCGCGGGAAAATTATTTTGAAATATTTCAAGACGAATCAGAATTCAATTTGGCAAGTCAATTTGGCCAGTCATAAAACAGCTGCCGTAGTGCCTCATCCTTATACAAAACGATTTTCAAGCATCTTGAAGCAAAACTATTCTTCAGTTATGTGTCATTTTGTTCCTAGTGATGCCATTTTGATTCCACAAGATATTTTATTTGAAAAATTTATAAATCCACGATTTCCTCTTCTGATGAATCTTATTCGTCAACTTGGAATTATTCCAATGGCTCAAGACAGGAATTTAGATCCTAATGATATCCAAGCATCACGTTCATTAGAGAAAACCGCATTTGAAGCGAAATTACCTCAAAAAATTTCTTTACGTACAGGAAAAGTAACGTCAATGTTTCAAATATACGCGCTTCTCATTATTTGTGCTTGCGCTACATTTTTATTTGAATTATTTTCAAAATTAATTGAATACACAACTCAAATTTATGTAATAGTTAAATATTTATCGTTAGAAATAAATTTGTAATATCTGGTGCGCTTTGCGCATGCGTGTATATTTTTTTCTTATCCATGAATAAACGACCAAATTAAAAGGTACACCAAGATGAAGTGTGTAAGTGTGCGTTGCTTGTGTTTCATTTTATCCAACTGTTTCCCCCCTGGTTTTTTTCTTGTTTATCTTGTTCAAAGACTTCTCTGGGTGAAGAAAAGGGTAGAATAAGAATACAAATCTCTAATTGGATGCTGTGTCCGATTTCCAAATTACCATCATCCCTTGAGGAGTCATAAAAAGGTTCAGCTCAAGTGTCTGTGAAAAAAAAGATAAAAGGTTCAGGTTTAAGGTAGTAGGCTGGCTGGCTGGGAAGCCAAAGCCAAACCGCATGGAGATGGACACGGTCTCAAAGACTGACACTTTAAGGTAGGTGAATTCTTTTGTTTTGATGAGACGGATCTGGTTGGAGGAGAAACACTTTGGCTTTGCCTTTGCCTTGGGAGGAAGAGTCCATATCCCTTGCCTTTTGCTTGTATCTGTCTTCGGTTCAGTTCAATCTGCATCTTTACCTGGTCGTTCGGACAAAATACTCAGAAAATTGGTTGAGGAGGGTTCACTAAAAATTCTACGGTTATTAACAAATTTTCAGCAGCTCAAAACCTTACATTACATGTGACTACATATGATAACATTTGACCTGTGTTTATGACCTTTTCAGATATTAACCTCTTTTTGATATTAAATATACTGATGATATTCTTAATTTATACTTCATTTCTTGCAAAATTTGTTGGTTTCTTATCTGGCAAAATTTACTTTTCTATGATTTAACTTTAATTTTGGTAATTAGCTTCATATTTTTTATTATTAACCCGTCCCAGACATTAATCCTTTTTGCACTCACCTGGCCAAGATGATGAGTACCTGAGAACCTGCAAGGGATTTTTACCTGGCCTGGCCTGGGCGGACTGTTCAATCTGAATTGCTTCTTTTTTTTGTGGGCTGGTGTAAATGCAAATGCAAAGCAAAAGGTTCAACTTGTGCCTGAAGCATACTCCTCTTCAATCCCACAATATTTTCCTTGCATTGCACTTGCACCAGCTCAACTCTCAGATGAATTCTTTCACACACTGCCAAACCAAAGCAAAGTTTTGGGTCAGGTGTGCTTCTGCTTGTGCTTGCTCACGAAGGAACCAATTATCACACGATTTTACCGTGACCATTAACACGGAGAAGGAATCCGAATTGCAATAGCAATTGCAGTTCTCAAAAATTCGGGTTTAGGATTCTAAACTGACAAAAATTTGGAGTTAAAGTTAAATTTCTTCAGTTGTAGTTGTGGAAAGTTTAATTAGTAATTTAAATTCTGGTCAAAATTTAGTAGAATTTGAACTTGGTTGTAATTTTTGAAATATTGGTGATTTTTTTGTCAAAATGAATATGGAGATTCGCTCTTGTGTGATAAAACAGAACAGTGGACGTTAAATGCTGATAATTGGAGACCAATCAACAAAATCGATTAAGATACGTTATCGTATCAAAATCAAATCAAGTTTGTAATGAGCTTGACCTAGCTTGATTAAAGTGTTATGGATAGAGTGCCAGTGGTGCATGTTGTTGGTTCATCATCATTCCCAAGTATGGCCACAACCGGCTTTTCTAAAGTGTTCATTCTGGACAAGTATTTTACAAGTTTGTACAAATTTTGGGAAACGGAGAAAAAACTCCAAGGGATTCAATTGCAAATGCAAGGTTTGTTCGTTTTACAAAAAATTATTCCTCATTTTTCAAGATTTCTGACCTAGAGCATGCTTTGCTATGTAAACGCTAATTTTTTGGTTAGCTTTCCAAAATAAGAAAGGTTAATATGGCCTTGGACTTTGGAATTAAAATCACTTAAATCGATATCCAATTTAACATAAATTCATTCATAAATTCTTATCAGACCTGTCAATCTCATATCGACGGCTACTTTTACTTTCTTATGGATTTCAAGCACCAACCAATTGAAATAACGGTTAACGGATTTTCCCAATTTTCTTGTCTTATCTGTTGGTGATCTTCAGTGGCTGGTCCTAAGATCTAACAACTTAAGTGGAATGACCTTCAAGTCAAGACTTGGCAGCTTTGGCTCGACTTGTCATGTCATGGATGGAAGAAGAATTTTTATTATTAGTCAGTTAAATAACCAAAGCAAGTCAAAGCAAAGAAAATGCATTACAGATTGCAGTACGATGGAGTTCAACGAGTCGAGAATGATTTTAATGAACCCCTCATAAATCTAAATGGCATGAGACAATGGAACAGAATAAAATAATGAGCTGCTAAAATTAAGAATCCTGGCCAGCCAACTTATTAAGTGAATGTGAAAATTAAATGAAATGGATTCGTTCGTTGACTCTACTCGTAAATTACCAGTACGCATGCGCATGAACCAAGCGGTCTCATCTTAAGCTGCTACAAAAGATAATTACAATTCGGTTCATAAATAATCTGCCCACCCGGCAGATTTTATTTTACGATGAGTACCCTGCCGTGCAGAGCAAAAAACTACCAAGGATTTTTTTCTAGGTTTTCCTTAAAAGCAATGTGCTAATTTCTCTGCAAACAAATGAAAATAAATTTATGATTTGGCTTGAGGCTTTGAGTTTACAGCATTGAGCATTCTTTGTGTTTTTATTTGCAGATGTGAGTTCAAACGAAGGGGCTCACTTGGAGCAAGAGCTCAAACATCTTCGATCCCATCTCGTTACCCTTGGGAATCAATTCAATGTCCCACCCAGGCATCAGCCAGTTCTCCCTTCTCCTTATGGTAATCAGCACCTTGGCTATGTCAACAAACCACTCCCACCGGATCCAACTAGAAATATACATCATCAACCACCATCTCAACAGCAACAAATTCAACCGACAATGACCAATACCAATAATCAGAGTAATGGTCATTATGTTAACCAACAATATCCGAAAGGTAAGGATGCGCCATCTAGTGGTTAGTTTAGAAAAATTAAAATTTCAATTTTTCTCAGAAATCCTACAAGCACATACGCATACTAATGGCGGCGGCGGCCATTCGGAAGGTAAAGCTTCAGCTTCTGTGATTGCAACGCGGACAACGACCTCTGGCGGAACCCCATCTGAATCTTCACATTCTTCTTCAGCCGTTTGTCCAGCGAGAAAAGCTCCAGGCAGTACAGCAGCAGTAGCAGTGCCAGTGCCAAGGTTAACGGATATTGAAGACTTGATTCATATCCCTGGGGCACTCACAGAAGATGCACTGATTCGATGCATTCAAGCAAGATGTCATGCTGGAAGGAATTATGTAAGTACAGTACGAATGGTGGGAAATTCAAAATCTGAAACGATAATTTATTTTTCCACTTGTATTGCCCAGGTCTACATGGGTCCAATTCTCCTCACGATAAATCCGCTTTCCACAAGGGGAAATGCTTTGACGCTTAGTTCTACAAAGGAGATCATTCCACAATCTCCCATTGTTAACGTTGTGCAAGAAGCCTATAGACAACAAGCTGATACTGGCTATCCACAAGCCGTTATCCTTTCAGGCTCAAGTGGCTCTGGGAAAACTTATACTTCAATGCTCATTTTACGACAATTGTTTCAATTGGAGGGTGGTGGCCTTGAGACAGATGCGTTTAGACATCTTAGTGCTAGCATAAGTGTTCTTAGGTCACTTGGCACTGCAAAGACATTGTCCAATTCTGAAAGCTCTAGAATCGTAAGTCCTAAGTAATTATTAGATTCAAATTTGACCTTTGACCTTTAATATTTGTTTTGTTACTAGGGTCACTTTATCGAAGCTCAAATCACAGAAGGAACAGTTTATCGAACCCGAGTTCATTGTTATTTTCTGGATCAAAGTCGCGTCGTTCGTACTTCCCCTGAAGAAAGGAATTATCATATTTTTTATCAAATGTTGGCTGGACTCAGTAAAGAAGAAAGAGGTAAGAAATAAAATACCAAGAAAGTAAAAAATTTCCCACATTTTGACATTTTTTTGTTTTTATTCAGAAAAACTTCATTTGGGTGAACATTCAGCAAGAAGGAACAGTTTATCGAACCCGAGTTCATTGTTATTTTCTGGATCAAAGTCGTGTCGTTCGTACTTCCCCTGAGGAAAGGAATTATCATATTTTTTATCAAATGTTGGCTGGGCTCAGTAAAGAAGAAAGAGGTAAGAAATAAAATACCAAGGAAATTTAAAATTTCCCACATTTTTACATTTTTGTTTGCTTTCATTCAGAAAAACTTCATTTGGGTGAACATTCAGCCGAAACACTGAGATATTTAAGCTCTGAAGATAATCGATTCGATCACGAAGAAGATGCACGAAGATTTTTAGAATGGAAAGCATCTCTAGGTAAAGTTACAAAAATTTTCTTGGCCAATTTCTTGGTAAATGATCTATAAATATTTATTTTTACCCAGGATTACTCGGAATTCCATTCTTGGATGTAGTTCGTGTCTTAGCCGCCGTGATTTTACTTGGCAATATTGAATTTATTCAATCCTCGCCTTGCGTTGAACCACAGGTCAGGCCTGGGTTAGGTGACCTAGCTGCAATCGCAAGTCTGTTGGGTGTATCCGAAGCAGCCTTAAAACAAGGACTTACCACTCGGACTCATAATGCCCGGAATCAATTACTTCGCTCAAGATGTAGATGCTCAACTCTCAAACCTTACGAGAGATTCCCTTGCAAAATCTTTATATTGTCGTACAGTCGCAACGATCGTACGGCGGGCAAATAGTGTCAAACGGTTAAATTCAAATTCTGGGACTTTAAGTACGGATTCTGCGGATTCAATTCATAAATCTGACCTTGCGAGTCAACATGCTTCTACGGTGGGTACTGCTGGGTCAAAAGCTTCAAAGTCAATGACAGCTCTTAACAATGCAGTTCGCCATGCTACGGATAGTTTTATTGGAATTCTTGACATGTTTGGTTTTGAGGATACTCGGGTAAGCCTAATACATACCTAAACACTAAGTATTCTGATTTAATAAGAAATTTTTATATTATAATTTTTAGCCGAGCCATTTGGAACACTTGTGCATAAATTTATGTGCAGAAACAATGCAACATTTTTACAATACTCATATTTTCAAAGCATCAATAGAATCTTGCCATGATGAAGGGATTCGTTGTGACTGGGAATTGGACTATGTTGACAACGTTCCTTGCATTGACCTCATTTCCTCTCTTGTAAGGAAACAATTTAAATTTTTATGTGTTGTTATTGACCTTTGACCTATCTTTATTTAGAAAACTGGACTCTTGAGTATGTTGGACGTCGAATGTTCCCTCCGGGGCACTGTTGAATCTTACATACAAAAAGTACGTGCTCAACATAAACAAAATCCAAGACTACTGGAAACAAAATCCACAGATTTGAGATCTTTTGCCATTCAACATTATGCTGGAAAAGTATTTTATGATGCCACTGCATTTCCAGGTAATTATTTGAATTTCAGCGGGTATTTGATATGCATATTGCATCATTTTCCTGATTATATTTTAGATACAAATCGTGATGTCCTCGCCGATGACCTCGTCGCTGTTTTTCATAAGCATCGTTGTAGTTTTGGATTTGCGAATCATTTATTTTCTGCAGAACTCAAAATCCTTGGAGCTGGAGGAATTGAACCTTGCCCCAAGGGGATCTCATTTCGAATTTCCCCAACTTCTCATACAGAATTGTAAGAAAATTTTAGTCATTAATTAATTATTAAATCAAACAATTAATTAATTATTTAATTTAATTTAATTTCAGACTCAATGGATCTGAACCGGTTTCAACCCTAACACAAGATTTTCATACTCGCTTAGATAATTTACTTCGAACTCTGGTTCACGCTCGACCTCATTTTATTCGATGTATTAAAATTAATAATTCAGAACAACCGGATCTCTTTGATCGTCACACAGTTTCAAAACAGCTGCGAGCATTCCAAGTGCTTGAAACTGTTAATTTAATGGCAAATGGATATCCGCATAGGATGAGATTCAAGGCTTTTAATGGCAGATATAAATTATTGGCTCCATTCCGTCCACCCATCAGGGATGATCGTGCTGAATGTCAAATTATTCTGGATGGAATTGAAAATTCAGGATGCACATGTCAATTGGGCTTTGGGAAAACGCCATGTTTTTATGAGGTAAAATATTAATTAATTCTAAACATTTCTTTAGAATTTGACATTTTTGCTCTTTTTTTAAATTAGTGAGGGTTCCCGCCAACAGCTCGAGAGTTTGCGCACCTCTGCTCGTAATCGTGCAGCTGGATTAATCCAAGCCACTTGGCGCGGATGGCATTGTAGACAAATATGGAGTTCCACATTAAGACCTGGACAATACTCTACTTCAGGGACATCTGCTCCATCCAACCCTGAAATTTCAAATTTACCGCCACCTCTTCCGCCAAGCAATTCAAATTCAACGTCTCTACCTCATCTTCTTGGTGGAGGAAAGCCACAGCATAGCTCGGCCCAAGGGACCAATAATGGTGTAAATTCGTCATTGGTTTCGAATAGCTTGCCTAATTTGCCTGGAGTAAACAGCAACGGCACGGCGATTGGTCATTCTAAGGACCAATCAGCAGCACCAGGCTTAGGAGGCGGGAGACCAAGACCTCAGCCAATTGCAGGAACTCCACCCCCAGAAATGGACTGTGATGCCAAATTAGTTCAACAGACTTGTAATTTATTCGGGCTAGATTTGGTAATTTATTTTTACTTAAATATTCCCGGCTTTGAGCTTGTCACTTAACCTGAGTATTTTTATAGGAACGCCCACCCCCACTTCCACCAAGTCGATCTTACACAGTGACCGGAAATACAAAATTTGGCTATCCACAAACTCGACTCATGCGCATGAGTTTTCCAGGTAAATATTTGATTTGACCTCAAATCATACCAGCATGGCGGGAATTTTTAAAAATTCATGAATTTACAGATGAAGGTGCAGCGACAGAGGTGAGACTATTGAAGGGAGAACTTGTTTTAGTAATTGGGGCTTCCCCTCGTAGAGGACATTTGATTGTTGAGCACAAAAATAGAATAACTCATGTCCCACATCAATACTTGGAACTCAAGCTTCATGAAGCTGATGGTTCTGGTTCTGGCTCTTCCCCTCAATCAGCATCAGCCCCTCCTCCTATGGGCATGGCGGCAATTTTCAAAACAAAATAAAAACCTAAAATCTATTTGGATAATATTCCTTTATTAAAAGTTGTGTGCCATTAACTTAATAATTAATTTGAGGTTTTTTAAATAACCTCGCGTTCCTTTTGTACATTTCTGAAAATACATATACATCCTAAGATAATTCTCCTACATGGATCTCTCATTTCATAATGTATTTAATTCAATTTGATAACTAATGTACTCAATTTATATAAAGTAGTTTTGTTTATTTGTTTTCTGTATAACATAACAATGGGTCGAAAATAAAAGTCCAGTGCAATACGTTGAATTTATACAGATACAGATTATGAGAGAATTAACTTAATAATTAATTTGAGGTTTTTTAAATAACCTCGCGTTCCTTTTGTACATTTCTGAAAATACATATACATCCTAAGATAATTCTCCTACATGGATCTCTCAATTCATAATTTTGTATGTATTTAATTCAATTTGATACTCTTTTGATAACTATGTACTCAATTTTATATATAAAGTGATTTTGTTTATTTGTTTTCTGTATAACATAACAATGGGGCGAAAATAAAAGTTCAGTGCAATACGTTGAAATGTACATATTATGAGAGCTTTCAATTTTCCCTTTATTATTTTATGCGATGAACTCACGACACGGTACGGCCAATACAGTGAGAATATTTTTAGTCGAGTTCTCACCCTCAAATTGGTTTAATTTCCCTCAACTTCTCATTTTCCCATATAATTCTGATAAATTGCAGAGATAATTAGATTTACATATATGTGCTTGTGCATGTGGCGTCTGCCAATTTTTAACTGCAAAGATTCTCAGTATTTTACACACGCTAATGAGGCAAGGAAAAATTCACAGAATTGTTCATGCTCATGTAAATTTTTACTGTTTTCCTTACTAGTTAAATCAAAATTTTAACCTTTTTCTTAAGAATCTACGATGATCACATATCACAGTCAGTTAATAATGTAAACTTTTGCAAAGTTAGGTGAAATTTGTGTTATACAACGCAAAATAGTTTTGAAAACAGTATCGTGTATTGAGTCATCGTGACGTTCATAGAAAAACCAGCATCACTCAATAATTCAAAAATTCTCACGGTTCGTCATAGTTTTTTAATTAATTACTTCCTCCCGACCTTGTAAACCGGACACTTGGTTGGGAATTGATGAATTCAAGATAAGCTGAAACTGAAAGCTAAGGACGATGAATAAAATTGCTTCATTATACAATAATCTAGAGCAGTCGTCCGTCAGTATCAGTACACGTCGATAGTACTAGAAGTTCTTCATTACATTTGGGCAAAAAGGTAAAATTAAAGTACGTTTAATTAGAAAAATTTATTTTAAATTGACCGCTTTTTTATGACAGAAAATTCAAAATGACGGAAATTCCACCAGGTGCCCGAATCGGCATGTCATTTAATCAAGGTGAACTTTCCCACGAGGAATACGGATCAGCAGGAATTGTATCTGGAGTAATTCCTTTACTTTTACCATTCGGATCTTACACAAAACCCGGGATTTTAGAAGATCCTGAGCGTATGTCCCGCCTCGTTGCCAAAATGAGTCGTGAATATGCTTCACTGTGGGAAGATGATTTGGATTCTGAAGTAGCATCCAAGGTTCGGGATTTTATGTTATTTGGAGCGCATACTCATCCCGAAGAGCCTGAGACAGAACGGATGCAAACTTATATTTCTGTCATCATCCTCATTTTTGCAATTGATGACCTCTGTGACCAACTGAGTGACAATTCATCAAAGGCAATGAAATATACAGATATAAAGAAAATGACACAATTTCTCGTAGACATTTTTGAAGGGGCTTATGCATCCCTTGAGGAAATGCCAAATCCAATCAAAGCAATTGAAGCATCTAATGCTTTTATTTGGAAAGCAAAAACTTTATGTGAAGAAAATATCCCAAGATGGGAAGAGGTTAACAAATATGTGAAACAAGAATGGGTTAATGTATTGAGTAGTTATGTTTTATTTACTGAAAAAGGTGATTCTCCTTCAAATCAAGGAGCACGTGGATTTAGTGAAACGAGTCGCGTTCTATTTGGTGCTTATCAAGCAGCTGTGACAGGATATTTAGAACTAGTGGCTTTGCTCATGGGGCTAACGATTAGAGATGAAATTAGAGAAAATATTTTATTTCGTCGTATGAGAGAAGCAGCTGGATCTGTGTCAAATTTAATGAATGATATGTTTGGCCTTGAAAGGGATATGAAATTGGGGCAAGTTAAGGATACTTCGATCCTTCGTAAAGTTCTTGAGGATGGTGTACCCTTGGCAGAAGCTTGGAAAAATACACTCAAATGTCTTTGTGGGGAAATCAATGATGTGAGACTTTGTGTCAAATATTTGAGGGAATTGTATGGAGAAGATGAGGATTTTATGGTTTATTTGACTTGTTTGGAAAGAATGTTGGATGGACAATTGTATTGGTATGAACATACAGAGAGATACAAGGATTCAAATTTAAAAGTTGTGCAAATTGAGTAAATTTTAATATTAATTAAATTGTAATAAATACTTTATGCTTTCCTTTATTGACTTAAATCATATGCTGTTAATTTGGCTAGTTAATCAAATATTTTTCTTCTATTAATTAAGATTAGAATAAAAGTTGAATAAACGTATAAGATTATAAATTTTTTTAGCTTGGTTCTTGTTTCGATTACATTAGAACATAAACTATACAGAAAATTATCATTGTCAGATGCATTCATTCCTTTTTTGTGGTCGCCGATTGATTGTGATATCAAAACCCGTGATGACCCTAGTCTTGTGTTTATTTTGGTTCCTGGATTGATTCGGGTATCTTGCCTAGCCAACAGTCCCTAAGCAAGGAAAAGATGAATTGTACCTTGGTTAAACTACTTACCATTGCCCATTGTCTTTTATTAACAGACAGTTTAAAGCTCCAGCGAATTTAAATATTTTTTGTTCGAAACGGCCTACCTGGAGCAAAATCTGACTAGGATGGGTCGTGCAAGTGAGTAAAATAAATTTTAATCAGAAGTTAAGTCAGAATATTTTAAACTAAACATTTATTTTGAAGGAAATGAGCGACGACGCATGAGCAGACGTCAAGACGTCCTGGGTCTGGAAGAATCTCCAGCAGAAAATTCTCAACCAGCAGCTTTGATTGGGTTAGGACGAGTCATGCTTCCTACTATTTATCTATGTTTAGGATTTTCCATTTTTGTGACCACAGACGTTTTCTGTCACGTATTTTATACTTTTGTATTTTACAAGAAAAGAAAAGTAAAAAATGTATATGCGCATGCGCATACGTTTGCGTAGTGCACAACAGTTTCAGATTCAACAAGAATTTTATTTCAAGCCGAAAAAAGCCCACATAATGAGAATGTTGTAAGTCATTCGTCGTGATATATTGTCAAAGTCAACTAACATTACTTAGTAGTTTTGAGAAGAGCAAAGGTCAAAGGTCATTTCGAAAATACAGTTACAAGCCACATGTTTAGTTTTTATTTGAGGAACATGAGCTATCACGTCTAGATGTGTATGAAGATTTTCTTCCTTCAGCCAATGGAACAATTCCACGACTTTTCATGAAGCTCGTCAATTGTTCAGGAACTTCCTGAAGGACTTCTTGAGCTAATTTGACTTTGGCCAATTTACTCGTACTTTCCAAACTACTTCCCCAACCACTAGCATTACTAGCACCGATTTGTGGACAACTTGTTGCAATCCAAGAATAGGCGTCACGGTATGGGACAAATTGTACAATGTCTCTCTCTGCAAATTTCCCGCCAGAGGAAACTCGTACAGTGTCGCCATCTAGTTCGTCCATTGCATCAAAGTTAGCTCCACCCACGCCAACAATGATAATTGACAGGGGAAGTGAAGATGCGTTTACAATTGCCTGCGGAAGAAATAAAATTGTAAAAATAACAGGGTTTTTTTATATTTTTACCGTAATTGCGTCTTACTTCCTTTGTTAAAGGCATATCATTGATAATTCCATCCGTGATCATTAAAAGAACGTAGTAGTGCTGACCACTCAAATCCTTGCTAGCCATGGCAGCAATATCGTTGATAATCGGTGCAAAATTTGTAGGTCCTGCCAATTGTACTTGTCGAATGCAATTTCTGTAATTAAATTTATAATTACGATTTACTAAATACATAATTTAATTATTTTTACCTGTAAGCATCCAATACTCCATTAATTCCATCACAGAAAGGTGTTTGATTAAAATTGACTGAGAATTTGTGACTCACAATCCCATTGGGTGGGACTTTGGCTCCAAATCCAAAGACAGGGAAATGTTTTCCAGATTGGTCATAATCTTTAATGATATCTCCAACAGACTGAATAGCTTGTTCATATGGATTTGAGCGATTTGCTATGTGCGAAAAATAATGTAAGGAATTTGGTTCATTTGGATCCCCGTTAGAGGCTGTAAAATCAATCGCGAAGCAACAATGTAATTGTGTCCCTCCTGAGATATATTCCACAAATGTATGGATTGGAAGTACTTTGATGGTCCGGAAAATTAATCTACTTGTTTTTTCCTATAGAAATAAAAATAATTTTTCTTTAAAAAATGGGGCCATAGGAAATGACTTTTTTACAAGTAACGAGGCCAAAGTAAGTGATTTTTTTTAAAATTAGCTTACGATCCCATTATTTCCATGAAGAAAAGGAGATGCACCACCGATGGTTCCATAGGCTGCCATTATTTTATTAAAAGTTGTTACGTGCTTCCCCAAATCAGTATGATAGCCATTGATTCCTTCTCGAAAACATTGAAATAATAAACCTCGATCCTTGTCACCATTACAAATTCTATTCATTGAGATTGTGAATGTAGCCCAAATTGGATTTTCTCCACGCGCAGCCTCACTTCGATAAATCACAATGTAGTTTCCAGATTCATTGATTTTTGAAATGGTAAAAAATATTTTGGGTTGAATGAGGCAACAGAGCGGTGAGGCCATGCAGTGACCTTCAAGGCGGAATGAGACCTACGCAAGAAAAATTTCTATAGTTCTGCGCATGCGGAGATGCACTAAAAATTATCACCTCTTCCTTAAGTTGAGTCAATTCTTCTGCAATGAGTAGTATGGTCCCTTTTGACATTTTATTTTGTTTTGGTAATATTGGATAATATTTTGATCTATTTTGTGTCAGAGGGAGAGCTAAGCCCTTAAATCCAGCCGATACAATTTGTCCTAGTGTTGTTTCAGCAAATCCAAGAAAATCATGATTTTCTAACCCAGAGCTCTCATTGTCAATATCATAAACTTCAAATCTCATCACTTGTTCTTCTTCAAATCGATAATCCATCACAGCCTTTGTTACAAAATCTGGATTGAGACAATCCCAAATGACTTCTGTGCGGAGGAGTTCAACCCATTGGGAAATTCCAAAAAGTTGATGATATACAACACACATGGGATCAGATCTGGAGAATACATCACTGTCTAGTAGATTCCTGTGTTTTTTAAAACATTTTTTTAGAAAATACACATATTTTTAGTCATTGACATTTTAACTATCCAAAGGAAAATAGTGAATCATATGCACAAGCCCTAGTCTGACTCAATTACCCGGTTTTTCCCCGAAATAAGGTTAACAAATACAAACATTTAAAAATAAACCCGAATTTCTTTCTGACTCTTCTTATGCATGAGTCACCCGCGTAAGACAATTTTCTTAGGCCATGAGCTGCAATAGCCATAGGCATAGCCAACTTGACGGGCTAATCATATGTAAATTGCAAATTGAATATTTTTCTGAATTACATCTAAGAAAATACAGAGTGAGCGAGACAGAGTTTTTTATGAAATAATCAATACAATGTTAGCTCAAGAAAAAGAATGGTTAAAATGCCAAGCCCAGACATAAAATATCTTGTTAGAGAGACAATTGGGTGTGAATTGTGAATTTGAAGATATGATCCTGCCTGGCCTGCCTGCCATTCTCACGAATGATTCTCTAGAGAATTGAAAAGTTGGCCTAGCCATGCCATAGCCGTAGCCTACGATGTCTACGTGTCTAGAATAATATTGAGATAGAATAGAATACT
>WJEZ01001582.1:0-16854 GCA_009869925.1 Thalassaphorura encarpata
ATTTGGACTATTTGAGATCCTTTGGGCAGGACGATTATGTTGACCTTGACCCTGGTTAGATCGAATAGTTATAGGTCCTCCACCTGAACGATTCTGGCCTTGAACTTGGGTTGGGGGATGAGTAGCCCTGACGTTAGTCCCTGCTTGTTGAAACACAACTGGACGAATATTCCCCTGGGGGGAAACTAAATGGTAGCCAGTAGAAGAGGAAACTAGCTGCATCCCTTGGCCAAGTCCATTTTGATTCACAACTCGGTATTGTACTCCATTTTGAGTTAAAATAGCTATAAACACGAGGAAATTAATTAATTGGCTTTAACTAGAGTAATTAGTTAAAACGTACCTCCACCTTTGTCTTCTGTGAGATCAATTACACCCCCAGCGGTAGTTGGAGTTCCAGTGTTGCCGTTAACAGTGGCCATTGGTCCGGAGTTGGCAGTTCTTGGAAGAATTGGCGTAGGTTGTCGAATGTTGCCGTTACCGTTGTTACCATTAACATTGAGGGAGCCAGAACTTCCATTCCTTTGCATTTGTCTGGACTGAGGTTGAATCATACTTGGCTGACCAACTTGATTTCTAACCTCATTCACGCTGATCATTGGTCTTTGTCTTTTGTTGGAAATTGGACTACTTTGTGATGAATTTAGGTGTGGGGATGGGGTCATCATCGTCTGATTGTTGTGATGATTTGGGGATGAGGTCAATTGCTTCATCAGAGCATTAGAATTCGAATCTGTCATTCTAGGTGTAAAACTTCGAGATGGAGGAATTTTAGGAAAACTTTCCGCACTAACTTGAAGGCCAACTGATCTGAAAAATTTTAATGGGACATTGGGTTTAGGGTCATCTGGATTTTTGGCAGCTTCATTTTCTTCGTAGACTTTCATTGCTCTGGACAATTCCGAGACCTAAAGGCAAGGGTTATAAAAATCATTCATTAATTTAAAAATATTACGTCAGGTCAAGGGTCAAATAGAAATTTTTTTTAGTAAATCTGTACATTTCTAAGACTATATTCTATGGCTTTTACAATTTTTCTCATTGTCAAATCCAGAATTGCCAAATATTTTGAACCTAGACCAAGAGATGGAGGTATACTCGAAGTCAATTCACCTCGTAATGCAAAATTCGTTTGTGTTTCTTTTTCTTTCCTACCTACATTAGCATTGGACTTCACGTTCACACACTTGCACGCAACGTAAAAACTGACGTAAATTGCAACAATGCGTTTTTTTTAGAAAATTAAACCAACAGCGAACAATTCAATAAGTTTAAAATTAAAATCAAAATTTTATGGTTATATTTGTCCATTAGAATGTTAAAATATTAGTATAAGCATGAGCGCTTGCGCAGACGATTGTAATGAATAATTGCACAGCGCGTGGCACATTAAAGCGCTGCGCGCTTGGATGCAATAATGATAGTGGCAGTGCAGTGCTTGTATTAGTAAAATTAAATGAAATGCAATTATATTAGTATGTACCTGCTTCTGGAGAACACTTGACTTTTGGAAAAGTTTATCCTTGAGCCCATGTATATGCAAACATTTTGTTCTGAGCTGTCCAATCAATGTATTAGCGTTGAATGCTTCGATGACTTTTTTCATAATAAATTCTTCTAGCTCTTCTCTTGTCATTTGATGAACCTGGATTCTAATTGCATCTAAACTTTCTGCAGATAGCATTTGTCCAGATTCATCCCTCATCATCATTAGCCCATCTTCATCTGTATAATATTCGTACTCATCTGTGACCCCAGTCTCAGCATTAGGATCCGCTTCCGCACTATCATTTTCATTTATCACTTCTTGTTCCATATCAATGTCCCCATCAGGGGCTTTGCCCTTGCCCTCGCCTTGGCCCTCCTCTGTCAAATCCGTCTCAGTAGCAGTAGTAGCTTTGGCGCTCGCGCTAGCGCTATCATTTTCAGTTATCACTTCTTGTATCATTTCAATGTCACCATCAACATCAGGGGCTTCGCCCTCGCCCTTGCCCTCCAGCCCCAAATCCGTCTCGGCAACAGTGGTGGTAGTATTAGCTTTCGAACTATCATTGTCATTTATCACTTCTTGTATCATATCAATGTCACTGTCGTCACCATCACCAGGGGCTTCGCCCTCGCCCTCCTCACTCAAATCCAAATCTAGTTCTTGTTCAACTTCAGATTTTTCAATTTCTTCTTCCATTTTGTTCCCGTCCCGTGCCGTTCCCGTTGCCCGTCTCACTTTGACTTTGGGAAATGAAAACTGACTTATAAGTTGATTTTCCTAACTTATAAGTTGAGCTTGAGTTTAACGGAATGATGTCCCGCACGCACGTCCTCTCCTCACAAAGTCTACAGGAAAACTAAACCGTGTTTTTCCTCCCCTTTGCCCTCAGCCTCGAATATTTCACATCCACTGCGCTGCGCTACGCCAATTGACCAATCAGAAGCAAACTAGTCATGGAAGCACCCATTACTATTACCATTTACCACCCATTGCATATACTAATATACCCTAAATATCGCCTGAGGGCGTGGATCTCTTTTTTCTAATATTCATTCGTTGCATTTCAAATCAATTTGTATAAATCTTTCTAAAAAACGATGAATTTTCTTAACTCAATTAAGCGAAATCGGAAAAGGCAGGAATGGATGGAAAAGTGAAAGCGACGTAGCGCCAGGGGAAGGGAAAGAACTAAATAGGTAAATGCATTAAAAATCCAATCAGTCTTTCAGTCTGTCTAATTATTCCAATAATGAAATTCTAGCATATTAGCATAGCACTTTCTCATATAAGCTGTGCTGTTATGAGCATTAATTTGGATCCAAGGTCAAGCGAAAGCCAAAATACAAATTCATTAACTCTAAATTAGACTTACTGGCTTAGTATTTTTGTTTTATCATTAGGCCTGAACTAAACCGTGACAGTAACTAATCATCTATATTAACCAAAAAACGCAATTTTCCGACCAGAAGTAACTAAACAACCAGAATTACTAAACATTACCGATTTTCAATTTCTATACTATTTTTAACCGCTAAAATTTAAAAAGACTAAGAAATATTCATCAAAATTCATGTTATTTGAAAAAGTGTTGCGCTTTGCTTTGCGCTGCGAGAGTTTTTAGCTAAAAACGGTCCACCTCGATCGAGCCGACCACAAAAGAATGTGGAAGTGGAATGAAATGGTTCTCTTTGACTCAAAATAATCTTCTGCAGTTGCGCATTGGATGAGGATAGGAAAGGAATTGAATGCAAGGAAAATGTTTTGTAGGCTTAATGCGCTGGCATGGGAAAAACACAAGGGGGACCAAAAACGAGTATAAAGAGTTAACCCAACCCAAGCCCAGGCGACAAACCCAACAACCTTGCCTGCTTTTTTATCTACCCAACTTAACAAAAACTTAAGTTTCGCTCTACGTCAAAGTCAGACGTAAAACTTGGCCGTAAGTGAAACGTAACCAAAACAAATCCCGTAAGAGTGTAG
Source organism: Thalassaphorura encarpata (assembly GCA_009869925.1). Classification (NCBI taxonomy): domain Eukaryota; kingdom Metazoa; phylum Arthropoda; class Collembola; order Poduromorpha; family Onychiuridae; genus Thalassaphorura; species Thalassaphorura encarpata. The sequence continues at coordinate 3,470 of WJEZ01001582.1, forward strand.
TGCAGCTAATGATATGCTTGGGATTGTTTTATGTTCTGAAACTTTCAACGTAATTCAACAAAGTACAAATTAATTATTACATGTTAATTTATAAAGTTTTTTATGTTTTTCATGCAATTCATTTTGAATTTGTGTAGAATTGATAGAAAACTGAGTACTCAGTTGGGCTCGACTAGGAATTTGATTAGGTAGATTGATTTTGATTGAATTGAGCATTGTGAAGAATAACTAAATCGATAATTGAGTGAAACATAATATTTATCTAGGATCCACATCCAATACACAAGTGGCGCTTCGTTCATGCGGGAATGAACGGAATCAAAACTGAGAGCATGCATGCAATGCACTATGCTAGACTGTACGTACGTACATTGAATGTTTCAACATAGGCAAAGACCCGGACCCGACGGCTAAACCAGAAAGAGAACAAGTTTCTCACAGTCCAAGGTAGTAGTAGTAGTAGTTGTAGTCAAACCCGTGCCGTAGCGTAGGTAGAAATAGAAATAGAATAGAGAAATGTGGTGAGAGAATAAATACATGTACATACAAACACATTCACTCCATCCAATAAAATATCCCCCAACTTTACTTACGGACTTAGTATTTTGTCTAAGTTCTAAGTCAAGGTGACTTTGCCTTAGAAAAGCACAGCACCACTATTAGTCACAACAACGCAGTCAAAAATTCTGCTTCTTTCGTAATGATTTTGAAATAATCTATATCGGCGGGTACATTTATATTTATAATTTATTGTTCATAAGGAGTAAGCGTAAGAGTCAAATTACAATAGTATATGTATTTTCATACTCAATTGTATATATATTCCAGTTACATTTAGATTTAAATTAAAAATTCTGCATATTTTTTACTTCAACACAAAGTTTGATGTCATTTTGGATCTTCTACTTGAGATCAATTGACATAATTTCAGAAAAAGGTCCACTACGATTGTACACGTCAATTCCCCTCACGATAAAATGATAACGATTCCTTCCTGAGAACTGCATACGGAAAAAATAGAAATAAATATTATAGATTGTTATTTTATTAGATTATTTTTATTATTTTTATTTTACCTGTGCCATAATGCAAGCCATGGGTAAAGGCAATGCTTTGATTGTTCCCATTTTATTCCAGGCTGGACGGGATTCGATGTCATTTGAATTCAAAGGTTGCGTACAAGAAAAAATTTGATAGCAATGAATTTGTGTATATTTGGTTGTATCCATGTTGTGAGTCCAAGACAGAGCAATTCCTCTCTCTTTAGCCAACAGTACCAGTTCCGGTTTAGGAGGAATTTCTTTCGTACCTCTGACTCTGAGTCCTTGTTCTTGTAGTTGTCGTTGAAATGAAATTGTGGGCCCTGGCAATTGTGGCTGATTGCCACAAAATACAAAATTTAAAACGCTTGTTAGTAGTATGAATATTCAGTTTACGATTTGTTTACCATTGTAAAATTAGTATTGGACTGTCCAGATGGTTGGGCTATTTGTGCCAGTGGTCCACGGGGCATGTAATTAGTTGAACTTCCCCCAGTGCGACTTTGTTGAGCTTGAGCTTGTTGATTCGGTCGAATAATTATAGGTCTTCCCTCCGGACGATATTGATTCTGGCCTTGGACTTGTGTTGGGGGATGAGTTGCCCTTGTATTAGTCCATGCTTGTCGAAACACAACTGGAAGAATGTCTCCCCCTGGGGAAACCAAGTGGTACCCCGACCGAGAGGAAACTAGTTGTGCGTCTGCGGCGCCTTGGTCAAATCCATTTTGGTTTACAACTTGGTATTCATCTCCATGGCGTGTTGTAAAAGTTACTAATCAAGGAGAATTCAATTAATAATAATTAATCAACTAATGATTATTAAAACAGAAAACTTACAGCTTCCTTGCCCCACTGTGTGATCAATGAGACCCCCGGTGGTAGATGAAGTGCCGTTAGCGGTGTTAACGGTAGCCATCAGGGGTCGTCCAGAATTAACCGTTGCTTGCCCAACATTGCCATTGACATTGATTGGCCCAGAATTTCCATTACTTGGTTGCATTTGCCTAGACGAGTGAGGTTGACCCATATTTGGCATTGGCTGAGTAACTTGATTTCTAAGCTCAGCTGAATTTGCCATTGGTCTCATTCGTTTGCTTGGAATTGGATAATCTTGTGGTGGAGGAATTTTAGGAACACTTGCAGCATTTACTTGTAGCCCAACGCTTCGGAAAAATTTCAATGGTAGATTAACCTTTTTATCTTCTGGATTCTTGGCGGTTTCATTATATTCGTAGACTTTCATTGCTCTGGATAGATCGGCAACCTTTAGTGTTATAAAAGTTAAAGTAAAATTATTTGTCAGACCAATACACCAGGAGATAGATGGAGGAATAATCGAAGCCAGCCTATTATTTTGCATGTCTCTCTCAATCTCAACTCTCAAGGCAAAAAACTCATGTCGTTTGGTTTGTTCCTGTTTCCTTCCTGTCTTCCTGCCTTTAGTCCTAGACTAAAAAACGCTATGTACTCTATATATGTACACGTACTGAACTGACTTGTCATGCTATGCTGATGCTGCACATGCCATTCGTACGTGGGATATTTATACAATTTCATATTTATAGCAAATCTACTAAAACTAAATGAAATGCAATTAAACTAATACGCACCTGTTTCAGTAGAATATTCGACTTTTGGAAAAGTCTGTCTGTGAGTCCATTCAAACGCAAATATTTAGTTTTGAGCAGCCCAAGCATAGTGTTCGCATCGAATATTTCGATAATTTTCTTAATCACGATTTCTTCGAGCTGAGCCTGTCCCATTTGGCGGATCTGGATTCTAATTGCGTTTACATCATTTGCAGATAGCATTTGTCCTGATTCCAGGTCATCCATGCCCATCATGCCGGTTGCCTGTGTTTCCATTTGGTTACCCGTACCAGTAGTAGGAATTACAACCCCATCATTTTCTATTTTCATTGCGTACTGAATATTGCTGTTAGGGGTAGCAGGGGCTTCGTCCAAAGCCGATTGTTGGGCACTCTCACCTTCACTATCCTCAGTCTCAAGGTCAATAACTTCGATTTCGACGTCTTCATTATATTCACCGTTACCGTTCCTAATTTTCTCCATTTCAATTTCTTCCTGTGTTTTTCGTATTCTTTATGTCAATGCAATTCAACGCTACGTCCAAATGAGAACTGAGTCCTCCTCACTCAACAGTACAGCACTGCGCTGCTGGAGCTGACAACCCAATCAAGACGAAATACTAAAGAATCCCCATTGCATGCTTTCATACGTTTTTAACTACAATAAATCCCGCAAGATTGTATTGCAGCTTGGTCTACCTACATAACGCAATTCGCATTCGAAGCTGAAAATAGAAATAATAGCGCATTAGATAGTAATTAATATTTCGGTCTTTTTATTTGGTCAAGTCTTGCAGGAAAGGAAGGAGTAATTATTTGTAAGGCCGAACTACCGTACCGTACGTGAATAAAATGAATAAAAAATGGTAATGAATTATCATAAATCTTGGATTAAACGCCCAGGCATTTATTTAAATTTGCTCTCTAATACCCAATGTTCATTTGAAACTTGTATTTATTTGAGACCGGTGTTTATAAAAAGAATTTGAAAATACTCTGGGATAACTTCATAACTTTTATTTCATAAGTTTTATTTGCCCCATGGACCACAAGATGTGTTCAGCTTAGAGATTTATAATAGATTTTAGGAAAATAGAAAAACAAAAATATGGCTGTTACAATAAAACGCTGTTATCTGAAACCAGAATGTAAACACAACAAAATTTGAGCTTGGGCGCGGCGTTTAATTGTTCTTGAACTTTTTTGACCCGACGCTCAATCGAGACGTCGAGACTGGAGTTTATTCAAAACCCTGCAATGTAGGTGTAAGGAAAGACAAAGACAATCGACTAGATAACCGATTGTTGTAAAAATTGTTTAACATAGGCACTGAGTTTTGACTTTCATACACAGTTTACATGATCAGGGTTCCAAGTGTTAGTGTTGAGTTAGTTCACTCGCACATCGTACATTTGAGTAGACAATGTAATTCTTATACATAATATTAAGATAAGAGCAATTTTAGTTTATTTGACATTCAAAGGTCCAGAATTAAATGAGCGTATCTTTATAAACAAGATTAAAATAAAAGTGATGGAAACAGATGAAATTTTCACGTTGCCCCAAGAATTCTTAAAAAGTCTAAAATAAAAGTTAGAAATCCATGCATTGAAGATTCGTTCAACAGTCTAACTACTAAATACTAAAAGTGCTACTAAAGGCAACATTAGAAGTGCACAGTACATTACATAAGGTCAAAGGTCAAACTCAAATCTACTATTATTTTACTAATCTATATCTATAATCTATTTTACTAATTAAAACTCATGTATTTTAAATTTCAACAGAATAAAGGTTCATGCTATATTTGATCTAGACAACAATAGACACAATTTCAGAAAAACGTCCACTCCGATTGTAAATGTCAATCCCCCTCACGATAAAATGATAACGACTCCCTCCTGAAAACTAGACATATGCAAAATACAAATAAATATTCAGTCAAATTGTAAATTACACTTTTAACTGTAAATCGTTGGCGATACGATAGCTTTCCCATAGTCTTTGAATTTTTATTTTATTTTAATTTGTATTTTACCTGTGTGAGGGTGCAAAGCATAGGTAATGTTAAGGCCTTGATGTCTCCAACTTTGTTCCAGACTGGACAGAATCCAGAGTTATTTGGATTCAGAGGTTCCTGACAAGAAAAGAGATGATAGGATTTAATTTCTGCATATTTGGTTTCATCCATAATGTGGGTCCAGTGCACAGCAATTTCTCCGTCTTGTTCCTTCAGTCCCAGCTCCGGTTTCGGAGGAACTTCTTTGAGTCGCTTTTGTGAATGAAATCGACCTGTTGGCCTTGGCAAATGTGGCTGAATGCAGCAAAATACAAAAAACGAAAATTTAACAACTCTTACTAGTATAATTATTTAGCTAACGATTTAATTACCATTGTAAACTTTGTTTTTGGACTTGGCTGTCCAGATTGTGGAGCTATTTGTGCCAATGGTCCATGAGAATGAGACACGTAATTAGTTGAATTTCCCCCAGTATGATTTTGTTGACCTTGACCTTGTAGATTGGATCGAATAATTATAGGACCTCTGTCCATACGATAACGATTCTGCCCTAGAACTTGTGTTGGGGGTTGAGTGGTCTTTATATTAGTCCCTGCTTGTCGAAATGTAACCGGACGAATGTTCCCATCTGGGGAAACAAAGTGGTACCCCGACGGAGAAGAAACCAGTTGTGACCCTTGGCCATTTTGACTTAGAACGCGATATTTGACTCCATTCCGTGTAAAAGTTGCTAATCAAAGATAATTCAATTAATTATACAATTAGTTAATCAATAATTATTAAAACAGAAGCCTTACAGCCTCCTTGGCCCACTGTGAGACCCCCGGTGGTAGATGAAGCTTCGTTAGCGTTAACGGTAGCCGTCAATGGTAAAGCCGCTCGTCCAGAATTGACCGTTGATTGTCCGACATTGACATTGCCATTGACATTGATTGGCCCAGAATTTCCATTATTTGGTTGTATATGTATTTGCCTAGATGAGTGAGGTTGAGCCATATTTGGCTGAGCAACTTGATTCATAACCTCATTTGAATTTGCCATTGGCCTCATTCGTTTGTTTGGAATTGGACAATTTTGCGGTGTATTTTTAGGAAAACTTTCATCGCATACTTGAAGTCCAACACTTCGGCAAAATTTCAATGGGACATTAAACTTTTTATCTTCTGGATTCTTGGCGGCTTCATTAGCTTCATATACTTTCATTGCTCTGGATAGGTCAGACACCTTAAGCGTTAAAACAAATTAAGTAAAATTATTTACGTTAATTAGATAAAAAAACCATATTTTTCAATTTGTTTTAATAATTAAAAAAATAATTGCAGTATTTTGTAATTTTATTGCTGTTCTCTATTAACGAGTGTTTTCTATTTATTGCCAAATGCAGATTTGTCAGTCAAGTCAAGACCAAGAGATGGTGGAATAATCGAAGCCTTTTGTTTTGCTTTTGCAAGTCTCAATTGTCAAGACAAAAAACTCCTTTCTTTTCGTTATCGTTCGTTCGTGTTCAAAAAATGCAATGTACTGTAATATTTATCTACATACTCGTACTGGCTTAATTTGCACATGCCATTGTATGAGAGAGACTAACCGACCAATGTCATTTTTAATAATCTCATAGTAATTGTACAAAAATTAAATGAAATTCAATTAAACTAAACTAATACGCACCTGTTTCTGTAGAATATTTGACTTTTGGAAAAGTCTGTCTGCGAGTCCATTTAATTGTAAGCATTTTGTTCTCAGCTCTCCAATCATTGTGTTAGCATTGAATGCTTCGACAATTTTCTTAACAACAAATTCTTTCAGCTCGGCCGGTCTCATTTGATAGACCTGGGATCTAATTGCATTTACATCATTTGTAGAGAACATTTGTCGTGATTCCAGATCATTCATTTCCATCATGCCGGTTCCACCTGTCCCAGTGTGTTCGGCGTTTCCCATGTAACCAGTCTCTGTCTCAGCAGTAGTAGTATTTACTACACTCTCATTTCTCACTTCATGCTGGATATTAGTGTTAGGGGTAGCAAGGGCGTCGCCCAAGGCCAATTGTTGTTCACCCTCACCTTCACCATCGTTACCAACTTCTATTTTAATTTGGGCTGCGACTGCCTCAAGCTCAATTATTTCAACGTCAGAATCATCACCGTCATCGCTATCGTTAATCTCAATAATTTCAATTTCAGATTCACCATCCTTAATTTTCTCCATGTCTTCCTCGTCTTTCGTGTTTTTGTTTTTTGTGTCGCAACGTCAAGTCCAAATGAGAACTGAACTGCGATGCGTGGTGTGTGCGCTGCTGGAGCTGGTAATGGCAACCCAATCAAGACTAAAAACTAAAGAACCCCCATTGCATGCTTAGTTTCGTTTTTAACTGCCATAAATCCCGCAAGATTGTAGTGTAGCTTGGGCTACTCACATTCGCAATTCACGTTCGAAGGTGAAAATGAAAATAGCAATATTAGCGCAGAATATTAGAATGGAATACAAATATGGTAATGAATACCGTAAATGACCTAACTGAACCATAGTGCCGAATGGCAGCTTGAGCTGTAATTTATTAATTGTAGCTGACATCAGATTTATAAGAAATAACTGGAAAAATTGTAATCTTTATAAGACATAGGAAGCTATTAACTCATGATTTGATCACTTCTCTTTTTAACTATCTTCTCTAAAATCTGAGAAATATTACAAGCCGGGTCGAAATAGAAACCAGGTCGCTTATAATAAGCCGGCTCTGGACGGAACGATTTTTAATAGAAGCCCGGGCTTTCAATTAGGTCAATAACTACAAACGAAATCATCCATTCATCCAATATTTCCCGTACTGTTTTTCACCTACGGACTTAATGTTTTGACCTTTGGACTACACCATTCTTCATATATGTCAAACTAAAGCTGTGTGACTTTGCCGTAACCCTTGACCCCTTGAGAGAGCACTCCAGTTTCAGTGCCAGCTATCCATGTTAGTTGCATTGCATTAATAAAAAATATGAAAGGCGTCCAAGCAAGCAAAGCAGCTGTGTAATTGTAGTGTTGTGCAGTACGTAACAATTAAAAGTGTTTTTATGCATGGCAATGTAATTTTCCCACATATCGGAATTGCATATTTATTTGCAGTTTTTGTTAAAATAAAAAGGTGTCGGTTGATTAGGATTAGAATTACGGTACGGTAGGGTAAGGTTTTAAAAATTCACATTCTTATTGGACTTCTATACATCTGGCTTTTCAGGTGAATTAGGTCGGGTTTTCATTCTATATAACGTGAAGGAGAATGGAACAGAGAACCGACCGATTGTTGTAAAAGTGTTTAACGTAGGCGGCACGGCAAAGCACTTTGACTTCACACACAGTTTAACATGGGTGTTCCAAGTGTTGGGTTAGTTCACACGTACAAGCACAGGACCTGGACATGCATTTTATTTTCTTTGACTTCGAAAGGACCAGGTCCAGAATTAAGTGAGTACAAGCTAATAAATACCAGTACAGTAAAATCAAAATGAGCCCTCATCAAATGTGAAAGACAATATAGGAAATTTTCAAATTACCCCAAGTATCCTTAAAATTGGCAATTTATGCATTGAAGATTGGCTCAATAGTCTAGTACTGAAGGCAACTGTAGGAGTGCACATTACATTACACGTATTACATGCTAATGCTAAGGTCAAAGGCTAAATTCAAGTTTACTCATTTATGAGCTAATCATGTACATTTGGAAACAAAAATATGTAAATTAGTGGTAATATTCTAGGAAATTCTTACAATTAATGGGTAATTATTTTCGTAAAATACTCAACCATCCAATAAATGTTACACAGAAGTATTTTCAGGGTTACAAAACGATACGATGGTATTGCCTTCCAATGGACCCAACTTTCTCCTTTCACACTAGAGGAACGTTCGTTAAAACCTGTAGAAATAACAAAACGGGTAAGAGCCATTTGCAGGGCAATGCGTGACGAGACGAGACGACGTATAACTTAGTTTCTTTTTTAAGTTCTAAGTTTTCCTCTGCGTCAAACTTGGCCGAATCTTTCAATGTAGCTTTCCCCATCTTCAGCCTAATTTTGTCATTTTCAAATGTAATTCTAAAATATTGAATAGATTTTTTTACCCATTTGAATCTACAGTTGATACTATAAATAAAACCCATTTGAACGACTGATGTGAATTTTGGTTAAATTTTTTTATTTAACACTGTGTTAAATAAAAAAATTTAACCAAAATTCACATCAGTCGTTCAAATGGGTTTTATTTATAATATTGAATAGGCTCTTGTATTTTCCATGGATGCATGATTCTGTATGACTTTCTAGCATCTGACACAAAGCCATTCAAAATTTTGATTTAACATATTGCATAACGTTGAATATAATGCATTAAAATAAATTATAGAAATGTAGACTTAAGTTGAGCATAGTTAAGTTTCTATTATTAAATCGAAATCATCAGTACAATTAGATTTGTGCCTCTCCTTGTGTTTATGTATGTACGTATACAAATGGTTTATTTTATGTGGCCATGCCGTGAATGCAATGCACAAGCGAAACCTCTTGTACCTTTGTGTGTGCCTCTTCTTTCCCCTTTGGAAATAGAACGAAATTATAAAAAAAACTGTTATTGGTTATATTTAATGTAACTTCATTATAATATTTCAAATGTCCAAGACAAGGCTAGGTCTATGACTAAATAATTTATTCAGCGTGTTAATTTTCATTGTAAATAGATATTTTTTAATCTCCAGCTTTTTTATATTTTCTTAGTGCACTTGCCTCTTGCAAGTATTTACCGTAAATGACCTAATTGAAGTCCGGGCTTCTATGAAAAACAGACCCTTCCAGACCCGGCTTGTATTAGGGACCAAGTTTCTATTCGAACCCGGCTTGTAATAAATATTTTCCAGATCAGCGTTTAAAAGGGTGATGGCAAAATCAGGAATTAATAGTTGCCCATGTCCTGTATAACACCTCTGATTTTTGCAGTACACATATTTTTTTAAATCTACTGTGTATTTGAAGTACACAGTAGTACTTCCGTGAATCAACCTATTCAGAAAAGTTTCATTGACACATTTTAGTTACTACTTTTTCAAGAAAATTTTGATAGAGCTCCGTCTTGATTGCTTATAAGTCATTTTGCAGAGATTAAAAACGAAAGTAATAGAAATAGGGCTCAAATCTGACCCGGCTTACAAAAGAACCCGGCTACTATTTCCAGAATCGGGTACGAGACCCGGCTACAATTAGAGCTCAGGCTTGTATTCGGCACCAAGCTTCAATTAGGTCATTAGGTTTAGAGTATGCAGCAGAAATCGGTAGAATTCATAGCCAAATCTGATTCTAGGCTATGAACGCTACGCGTCGAACTACTCAAGAATTAGATATAAATTGTTTCGGAAGATAAATTTGTATAATTGAATTAACCATTTTTAGGACAAACCAATCAATAAGTTTAGAAGGTTGAAAATTATATTTACATTTGACATTTTTATTTCTACTCAGCGCAGTACAGCATTAAGCTCGCGTCCTTATACAATAATTTGTAAATGTAATACAATCCGTAGCTTTGACCTGTAACCTTTCTGACTGAAGACAGTTGGCCTGGCCTGGCCCGTCCGCCCGTGAGAACTTTTCGTCCAAACCGGCAATGACTCATGAACTACATCCTGCAGCAACTGGAAAACAAAACTATCCTAGAATTTCATAACCTGAGTTCGTCCGAATCGAATTAATACATACATGTATGCATGTCTATTTATTGCATATATGACTCATTGACTTTTGGGAATAAAATCACAAGGATTAATTACATATGTTAACATCGAGACTCATCACCACGTCTAGTCTGCCTGTCTGGATTTGTTATATTTTCAAGAGAAATAGTAACCTGATCTGAGCACACTACGACCACGTCTTGTCTTGAGGTCATAAAATGTCACAATGTAATACAAGACGTCTGAGAATTTTCTTTCCCTGTGCTGTGTCTTGTCGTCACGTCACAAGCTCGACGTCAACCTGAACTTCCTTTTCCTGTCTTTCTTAAATCAATTTTAGCCCGAATTTCAATAAGATTCTCCTTGATTCGATCATGGCTTGGGCTGGCTGGCTGAGATTGAACGTTGAACTTGCCCTTTGCCTTTGCCTTTGCCTTTACGGCGTACAAGCCAATGCAATGCAATGCCAGCCAAAAAGCAACCACCGGAAGTATTTACTAATTTGTTTACTTTTACTTGAGTCTTGGCTGAACTGAAAATAGTTTTGGTTTTGGTTGTTTGACATTTGGCTACAAGATTGATCCAAATTTTTGAAGGACAGGATGACTAACTTTACCTCAATAAAATAACTTTCAAAATTTTTTACTTAGTCGTATCTTACGTAATATTAGTATGTTACGTGTAGGCTACGCACAGTAATAATGTAACGTATGAGCTAATAGTAAAATGACTCAATAGAATGGTAATAAAGAATTCTAATAAAATTATATTTTAGAATTAGAATGGAATGACTGACCAGGCCGACGCAACGGAATGAAATTCATGGCATACCATTCCCCAACCCTAACCCAATTTATTTACAAATATTCTGATTCAAATTAAAATACTACTGACTGAAACATCTGGTACTTTATTTGGTTCGGCTTTGGGTATTATTTTTCATTTGTCTTGTCATCATGTTTCTGTCTTGTCCTTGAATTTTGTTAAGATCTGCTGAATTTGATCAAGATTAGAGAGACTGAAGGAAAGTCAGTCAAGAATTGAAGAATGCAGGCAATGCAAAGGCAGAACCTAAATCTAGGACTGGGGGTAGAAGGAAGGGTTATAAAATTGGTAGTTGATAGATATGAATATTACGAATACGATGATGATGACGAATAACTGCTGCATATATCGTTTGCGAATAGCGACACACGACCAAAAGACCTTATTCTTCAACCCAAGGCCAAGGCATGCAGGCAGACAGGCAGCAGTAGTGCAAATTAGCCTTGGAGCCTCTAGAGTCTCTAAAGCAAATCCCTCCAAACGGAACGAACGGACTCCAGTCGTCCCCCAACTCAGCTAGTGGATTGTTGTTGGAAAATTTTGACTTCCTTCATCGCTCGCTCCTGCTCCTAGGAACTGAACTCGATTTAAATTGGTTCAAAACATTTAAAAAGAAAAAAGAACTGATAAACAACAAACTATTATTTCCTGGTTGAGTTTTTTGACCTGCCTGGCCTGTCCTGATTCGATGGACATCGACGTGGCAAAAGTCTGGCTGACGTGTCTTTTATTTCATCCCCAGCCTGTCTTGGTCATTTCTTGGGCAGATCAGTTCAAAAACTGACGTGGATCTAAGATTTTTAAGTTTTTGACTTTGATTGACAAATTAATTGACTTTTAAGCAATGGCAGAGCAAACGCCAATAGTTCCGACACCGAATTTGAGTGAAAATCCAGATATGAATATAAATATAGAATTTGTGACCTCGCCTTCACCACCAGAGCCCCCGTTAACACCACCGCCTGACCCGGTCCCTGTCCCAGTTTTAGCCCCGAGGTCAAGTGAAAGAAGTAGCATTGACAGTGGGAATGAAAGTGACCCACATGGGAATGAAAGCCCGGAAGGAGAATCAGTCATTGAACAAGGAGGTCAACCTCATGATGACCATGATGATTCCCCAGATGGGGAAACTCATCAAAATGAAACTACAGCAGCAGCAGAAGCAGATGACGAACCCACAACCCCAGATGGGGAAGATGAGAACCCAATTATTGATCTGGAAGAAGATGAGAATGGGGTACTTAAAATAAAATCTGAAAAAGAATTAGAAGATGTTGAAACTGAATTCAAGATTTGGCGTCATGTCCTTTCTCAGATGACCTCAGAAGAACGTGAAGAGATTGCCCTTAACCATATTGCAAAAAACTTTGACCTGGAGAATGAAAATCGACGCTTAAAGACCAAGAATCTAAAACTCGTTAGTGAAAATCAAAAACTGATCAAAAAATCAGTCAGTCTTTCAAACCAGGTGAGAAATCCAATTAAAATAAATACAAAATAATAATTCTATATCTGACCAAGTTAAATTGTGTGTATAAAAATTATACATTCATTTAATTCTGGATTTTTGTAAATCCTTAGGCTAATAGATTGACCAAAGCCGTAAAATGGTACAAGGCTATGAAGAAGGACACCCTTCCATCAACCAAAACATTTCATTCAACCGAAACTCAAACAATGCGTGTGCAGATTTCCCGCCGTTTTGTACAGACTGACCCGCCAATACTTATACAAACTCATTCAGTCGGAATTCAAGCTCCAATCGTAAATTTCTATGGAACAAATGAATTTCAGACCGAAGTGTATACACAGACTACGGAATTGGATGGAGAAACCTCAACTTCAAAGGCAGATCAAGGTCAACAGACGGAGGTCACAGAGGTCAGAGATTCCAGCTGTTCTCCACTCCCAATGAATTCAGAAATAACATATGAAACGATGACTATGAGCGCTAGCGTCAGTGACCAAGTGCAAGGGCAAAATCAAGCTTATGCGCAATTGCAAAATCAACCACATGCGCATGCTCAGACACTTCCAATATCTGCATTAGCACATTTTATTCCACCACCCAAACGAGCTAATCCAGGAAGATCGCCACTCCTCACTGAATTATTAAATAAACGTCCTAGAGAAATTGACCCCATTACATCAATGACTCAAATCGTTGGTCACATTGGGAATGAGAATCCAGAGCCAGTG
>WJEZ01001583.1:0-16853 GCA_009869925.1 Thalassaphorura encarpata
GAAATGAAGCACGGTGCAGAAATTATGAATGATTTATTTGGGACTGCAAGGAAACTAACAATGATTTATTATTGCCTCAAGTAAGAGAATAAGACGAAACATTTCAGAAGTAAAATTCAAGACAATTTCTTTAGATTTGGCAAATAAATGAGTGTAAGCAAATGCATCCCGAATTATTTCTTTACGATACATCCTAGAATAAAGTCTCTCAATTTTAATTTTTATTGATCGACTTAGCTGAAGATAATTTAATCAAAAAGTTTTTACAGAAATGAGATTCACAAGTGAGAACAATTGAGCGATTAAAATCGAAGTGTACCGTATTATTGCGTATCAGAGCAAAACCAGAATCGACAAAGTAGGTTTACATCATGGCTCTTCAGCACAGCATAGCACATGCATAGTCTAGCAGCCCAGCTACAATGTTGCTTGCAGGCAGGGCATATCAATGAAAACGGTTGACTACTTTGTCGCAATTGGCGCCAACCTCACCCATTACTGAGTGCCACAAAAATTTACAGCCTAAGTTTCTCTTTTCCAAAATTTTGAAAATCGAGGCGGATGGAAATAGAAACCCTAGTCGGCGCGAAACCAGAGTCCTAAACCTCAAGGAATTTAAAAACGGGTAAAATGATTAAATTTGGATAGGATTTTGGGTATGGGCTCTCCGGGCGGATTTGGGGCCCCGTGTGCGTCATACAATGTTGTGTTGAAACTCTATCCCCAACCCAAACCCATTCACAGGTGTTGTTCTTATGGAACAATGTTGCTTGCAGGCAGGGCATATCAATGAAAACGGTTGACTACTTTGTCGCAATTGGCGCCAACCTCACCCATTACTGAGTGCCACAAAAATTTACAACCTAAGTTTCTCTTTTCCAAAATTTTGAAAATCGAGGCGGATGGAAATAGAAACCCTAATTGGCACAAAACCAGAGTGCTGAACCTCAAGGAATTTAAAAACGGGTAAAATGATTAAATTTGGATAGGATTTTGGGTTTGGGCTCTCCGGGCGGATTTGGGGCCCCGTGTGCGTCATACAATGTTGTGTTGAAACTCTATCCCCAACCCAAACCCATTCACAGGTGTTGTTCTTATGGGCCCAGCGGATGAAATGCACAAACGCCAGACTAGACTGGGCTCAACGAGGCCGACGGTTTCTAGTACTTTTACTCCCTACCATGTTTCCCTTAATATAGGAAACGACTCATACATTTTTCACTTCCCAATCCCAATTCTCATCACATTGTATAGTAGTAGGGCTGGGAGGAAGGAGGCCTGACCACGATTTTTACGTACTTACTAAGTTTGACTACAGATTGTTGAGTATTTTACGCTATTTAAGTTGAAGCAATATTGAGACAAAATGATTCAAACTATATAAACGCCCACGGTTTTAATTCTTCAAGTTTTTTGATAATAAAATCCATAAAAAATAAAATAGGGAACCATGACCAGGACGAGGCTTGGGAGTCGAAAGCGAGGTAAAATTTTGAGCATTGTTAAAAATCGAACCTTTGGTAAAGATGTCAAACACTAATAGTCCAACTAATTATTTTGTAATTTGTAATTACAGAGCCATCGCCAGACATACTGCAATATCACCAAGTTCAGGTCTATGGTCACCAAAGGAGGCAAAGAGCCCAAGTGTTCATAAGGACGAGGCTTGGGAGTAGAAAGCGAGGTATAATTTTGAGCATTGTTAAAAATCGAACCTTTGGTAAAAATGTCAAACTAATAGTCCAACTAATTATTTTGTAATTACAGAGCCATCGCCAGACATACTGCAATATCACCAAGTTCAGGTCTATGGTCACCAAAGGAGGCAAAGAGCCCAAGTGTTCATCCATTCAGATTCCCCCCTTTGGTCATCTCCTAGAAGAGGTGACAATGGAACTGTTACAAAAAGTTACAAGGAGCCTTCTACGACTTCTTCTGCCCCTAATGAGTACACTCCAAAGCATTCCCCTGAAACAGAAGTTTTGAGTCCCCTAGGCCCACTATACGATGAAATTGCTGATTTTCAAACAATTGTAAATCCAAATGGTTACAACGATTTTGATGATGAACCCCACATTGTGCCTGATTCAAATTATGAACCATATACTTCCACTCCAATTTCTGCCTACGAAATCCCAGGCCCTCTACTCGTCGTTCCACAGTTTATACGATTTTCCACTCCAGAACATAAAAGACCAGGGATCATGCACAGTATTAAAATGTGGAACATTGTATCACATTTTGAGTTTTTTAAGAAATGGCATCATTCGGTGAGTTTTTTATACACAAGGCTTTGCCACCAGTTTGTGAGCACTCAAAAATGAATTTTTTCATTTGCTTTATTTCCACAGAGAAACTACATAATCGGAGACAATGGCTCTGGTAAAAGTTCCTTAATGGTTGGGATTCGATTGGCCCTCGGTGTGAAAGCAGCTTCTGTTGGGAAAAAGACCATCAAAGGTAAGAAATGAAACTTTTGAGTACATCTTGCATGGCAAAGGCAAAGGGAAAAGTGAAAGGCAGGTAGAAAAGTAAGGACTTTCACGGTAGTACGTGAACTGAACGTAAATAAAATCAGTGTCAACAACGTACCATGCTACACTCACATTTCAAATCTGCTGAGTCGTCGATAATAAAAATATCAACAAGACTAAAACTGTAGGTCAATTTCATTTGTTGTTATAAACAAATCAAAATTTGTTGACGTCGCGTAAATGAGAAGGGAAAGGAATGTGAATTGCGTAATACGCATTTGAGTCTCATTCAGAATCAGAATCAGATGACTCATTGACTCCCTCGCCTTGCCATTCTCATCTCATCTCGATTTCCTTCCTTTCTGTCTGGGCTGGATCGATTTGACTTTGAAAAGATACAGTCAACAATTCTCAATCACAATGCAAAAGTTTTCCCTCATCCTTTGTCGGCATCAAAGTGTCAAGTAGTCAGATCTTTTCTTGCCGAGTTCATAATTCACATGTCATGTAGATATGAAGATCATTATTTCTTATTTACTTTCCTCCTACCCTAGTTTAGTTTTATAACTTTAGCTTCCCATAATAAAAAAGCAAAAGAATTTGACGAGACATTAAAAAGTTGAAACTCAAGGAAAGTAATAATTGCAAATCGGCGTGACAAGCACGAACCAGAACTCATAGCTCATTCACACCAAAGGCGAGACATAAACTAGACTGAGATTTTTAGACTTGACCTTGCGTTTAGCCTTGGCTTTTAAAAAACATAAACATAAGCATAAACACATAAAAATAATAAAAATAGGTCGAAGACTAAAAATAATAATGTTTTGCATTGCACTGCACTTGTATGGGAAGGGTCCGTCGGGAAAGGCGAAGGCAAATTGCAATGGCAAATTCGTCACACGTAATTACTTTGGCTTTAAAAATGTTGACTCTTGACTTGAGCCGATACCGAAGATGCGCTTCTGAGCCTTTGGTTTTATTATCGTAACACCATTAAAAAGTTGAACTCAAGGAAAATAATAAAATTACAAATCGGCGTGACAAGCACGAACCAGAGCTCAAAACTCATTCACACCAAAGGCTAGACACAGACTAGACTGAGACTTAGATTTAGACTTGACCTTGCGTTTAGCCTTGGCTTTTAAAAAACATAAACATAAGCATAAACACATAAAAATAATAAAAATAGGTCGAAGACTAAAAATAGGAATGTATTGCACTTGCATGGGAAGGGTCCATCGAGAAAGGCAGGCAAAGTCAAATTGCAAATTCGTCACACGTAATTACTTTGGCTTTAAAAATGTTGACTCTTGACTTGAGCCGATACCGAAGATGCGCTTCTGAGCCTTTGGTTTTATTATCGTTCCGGATGAAAGATCTTGGGTTCTTGGAGGATGATTACTTTTGAGTCAAGCTCAGGGAATAAGGGAATACTAATAATAACACGGGAACATGGTACGTGATTTATAGCCATAACCAACCAGCCTCCGTCCACCGTCCGTCCTTCAGTTTCAGTCTTCTGAGATACGCAAATCGAATCTTGAGTTTTATTGCAAAATAACCCACTTTTATGGTTTAGCGGATTTTCACACCAAAATATTTGGTGAAGGAATATTCCAGTGTATTTTTTATGACCCTTGTTGTTATCGTATTTCGTTACGGTGTATAAGGTAAGCTAGGCCCAACGCAATTTCGATCCTTAAGAACTCGTTTACCGCCAACTTCGTAACCCTTGTTGTTATCGTATTTCGTTACGGTGTATAAGGTAAGCTAGGCCCAACGCAATTTCGATCCTTAAGAACTCGTTTCCCGCCAACTGGTGCTGAATGCTAAAGTATACCAGGAAGATTTTCGCAATAAATTCCTTTGACTTTTTTCGCTACTGTTGTATTCTAATTTATTGTTGTGTTGTCTTGAATTCTTATAAAACTTTACAATTCATTAATATTTGATAAAATTTTTCTAAATAGACTGTATCAATTACAACGCGAAAGCCACCGTGGGTCGAGTGGAGATCACACTTACACATGGAGGAGAATTGGATCCAAACCGTTATGGAGATTTCGTTACAATATGTCGAGTCATCGAAATGAACGGAATTTCAAAGTATGTGCACGCTAAATATTTATTAAGCTTATGAGGAGCAAAACTGGCAAAATAAACCTTAATTTTGCAGGTATCAAGTACGCACTGCAGATGAAAAATGGAGAAGTCTCGGAAGACATGAGTTGAACAGAATATTGTTAACACTTCAGATCATGGTTGATAATCCTCTGCAATTTCTTACCCAGAACGTAGCCTCAAGATTTCTACAAGTGACTGACTCAAAGCTTGTGTAAGTTTTTGATCCATCCGTTTGCAGACCGAATATTTCAGAAGAGTTATTTCAAATTAAATCTTTACTTAATAATTTAGATACAACTACTTTGACGAGGCTACGGGATTAGCTCCTTGCAAAAAACTTACAGAGCAAACTAGGGCTGACTTGGACTACGCTAGAAAGATGATGATGATTAGGGATGAGGTAAATTCGAAAAATTATTTAATTTTGATTAGCTCCTTGCAAAAAACTTACAGAGCAAACTAGGGCTGACTTGGACTACGCTAGAAAGATGATGATGATTAGGGATGAGGTAAATTCGAAAAATTATTGAATTTTACAATAAAATCTAAACAATCTCTCTAATAATGTTGCTTTTTTAGAACATCAAAGAACTTCAACTTGACGCTGCAAATAAGAAGCGAGATGTGCAAGAAGTGATTGGAATGAGAGATTTGAAAGATAAGCTCATGGCTAACCAAAGGGAATACGCATGGTCAAATGTAATTCAACTTGAAAAAGATCAAGCAGTTAACAAAGCAGAATTGGACAAAACAGTTGAAAAAATAAAAGAATCAAAAAGAAAATTGATTGAATGTGGAGAACGAAAAGCTGAGTTGGAAAAAAGTTTCGAAGCTGATTCAATCCTTCTCCGAAACCTCATGGGTTTCCTCCATTCTAATCAGGAGGAACGAGATCGTCGAAATAGTGAAGCAGAGCAAATCAAAAGGAATAAAAAGGCATTGACCATTCAAATCACATGTTTAACCAATTCCATTCGAAATGAATCAACTCAACTTGCACAATTACAAAGGAAAGTTGAAGCCCTGGAAAGAGATAGAAAATGAAAATTTTGAAAAGCGTAAGAGAGAAATGGATGCGCAAAGGATTCAGTTGACGGATACCATAAATACCCTAAGGGCAAGTTTAACAGAGGCCACAAATGACAACGCAACTGTTCAGTCAGAAGTTCAACGTTTAGTGGCTGAACACAATGAGCAATTGGGAATGATCAAAATGGCTCAACAAAGGATTGAAACGAGGCAAAGGGAGCTTAAGAATATTAATCAAGTCAAAAAATCCCAATATGACAGATTTGGTCCAGAAATGGTCTTATTGATGAGAAAAAATTCATGCAAATAAACACAAATTCCAAGTAGTTCCAAAAGGTCCTCAAGGGGCATGTTACACAGTTAAGGTACATCTATTTCAAATATCAAGTGTTATTAAGGTTAAAAAATTGAGAATTATCCTCACCTAACGTTGGAATTAAAATTTATTTATTTTGATCAATTTTAGGACGAATTCAAGGACTACGCCCCAATTATAGAATACGCTATGTATTCGACAATAAACAGCTTTAAAGTAACCTCACAGCATGACCAAAATTTACTCCATGCTCTCATGGACGAAGTGTATGGCAGCAAGAAGGGTCAAAATCAAAGACAAGAGCGACCAAATTTATTCTGGTCCATGGGAAAAGCAGGAGCACCTGTGAAGGAAAAGGTACAAAAATAACTTTATGACCACTTTATTCACTATATTTTGCATTGCGAATTCTTAAAACATGATTGTATGTTCAGGCATATGATGTCCGACTCGTGGCACCATCCAAGGAAAGTCATTTCCTCCTCCAAATGTTGGACATTGTTGACAATGACCCTTCTGTGATAAATTGGCTGATTGACAGCAAAGGTGTTGAAAGGATTCTCATGTTCCCTGATGTTCCTTCAGCTTGTGTAATCATGAAGAATAAGAACAGGTGACATTTTTTATTAATTTCTTTCTTGCTAACTTTTATTAATAAATTTTAATCAACGTTTTTTCAGAGTGCCGAAAAATTGCAATGTTGGTTACACAAAGGATTTCCGAGTCGTCAATCCAGTTCCAGGATACAGAATCATGTCAAAGAAAGTAAACAAAAAGGCCAATTTTGTTCAAGTCACGAGCTCAACACAATTCAGCAATAGACAAGAGTAAGAAAATTTTGTTTTTGACAAATCATTGAACAATTTGTGGTATTGTGGCTAATATTTGATATTTGCTTTCAGACTTTTGCAAAGAGACATCCAAGAGCTGAAGGCTGAGCACGCACAATTGAAAGCTGATTGTGAAACACAAAGAGCCAGATTAAATGAGAAAAACGCTACTTACCATAGAGGAGAAAAGGAGAGAAAACGTCTCACGAATGCCCTTGTCATTGCAGAAAAACAATTATCCAGCTTAGGAGGAACCTCAAACAACACGTCAGATATTGACTCATACGTAAGAGAGAATATTGACCAAAATCCAATAAGGCAAAATGCTTACTCAAACGTACACTTTCAGAAAGACGAAATTGAGTACTTCACCACGAGCGTCAAACAAAGAGAAGAGGAAAAACTTCAACTGAGTCTTCAAATCGCTGATTTGGAACCTGCGCTCAGAGCCGCAGTATCAGCCGTAGCAGCCATGGAAGAAGAAATCAAACAGGCACAAAATCAAAAATACGCGATAGAGAGTAGGACAAGTGTCGTAGGGGAGACAAATAGGTTGCAAAGGGTAAGTTAGGACAACTAAATTAATTGAGCTAAAATTTAAACTAAATATAATTTAATTTTATAGGATGAAGAAAAATTAAAGAGTGTAATATCTGCCCTTGACTTGGCTGAAAAGAAGTTTAAAGACAAGGCTCGTGAGTTGGAAGTTCTCCTTCAAGAGAAAACTACTGATGCCCAGAAACTTAGCCACCGAGTTGAGACTGAAAGGTAAAATTTTATATTTAAACAAGAAAAAAAATTAAAGAATGAAAAACACATTGATTGATTGAACTTTAGGGATGGAGACACAATCAAAAAAGAAACGGACAGCCTATTATCCATTCTCAAAAAGAACAAATACAAAATAGCCCAACTCGGCGCTATGGAAAGTGAGTTGAAAAAAGCTGAGAAAATCGTGAAGGAGCAAGTAACAGAAACTGAGATACTTAAGAAACTCATGACGGTAAGTCGAGTTGAATTACACCAGGTTTGATCAAGTAGCCTAATAAATAATTTTCATTATTTTCAGTGTGTCGAACAAATGGCCAATTTGAGAGAAAAACATTTCGATAAGGTTAAACTCAACTATGGGATCTCGGTGACCACAAATTTCGAAGCCTTGATTGCGACGAGAAATTATAAGGTAACAACATACATCGAATTAATTGTTATTTGGAGCCTACAATAAATTATTTTCGAATTATCTACAGGGTGAAATCCATGTCGACCACGAGGATCGAACTCTAACCTACTATGTTTGTCCTGACTCCAATTCAGAGGCAAATATGAAGAGGAATTTCAAAATACGGGATGACGGAAATTATAAACTTATCAATAAGTAAGTTACAAATATAGATTAACTTAGTTATTCTGAACCTACAATAAATTTTTGATACATTCCACAGGGTGAAATCCATGTCGACCACGAGGATCGAACTCTGACCTACTATGTTTGTCCTGACTCCAATTCAGAGGCAAATATGAAGAGGAATTTTAAAATACGGGATGACGGAAATTATAAACTTATCAATAAGTAAGTTACAAATTTAATTTTGCCAATTTTATGGTTTTTCTTAAATTTTATTTGTTGAATTCTAGAAAGGGAATAAAAGACTTTATGGCGGGATTATCCGGAGGAGAGCGTTCCTTCTCAACGTTCTGCTTCATGGTTTCCTTATGGAATGTCATGGAGGCTCCATTCTACATGTTGGATGAATTTGAAATCTACATGGATAATCACCATAGAGCCAAATGTCACCAAATTCTCAGGGATCACGCCAGAAATCAACCAGGAGCCCAGTTTTTCTTCTTTACTCCTATTGAGATGGAGTCCATGCCTAGTCCTCATGAGGCTTGTGTCCTCAGGTTAGTTTTTCACACTACATTTTTTTTAGAAAAGCAAGACATTCCGTAATAATACATTAATTACAGACTTCAGCCACCAATTCGAGATGCCGTGAGTGGAAAACGTGTAGCAGACGAGGAGGATGAGGTAGATTTGAATCCAAAGAAAAAAGCCCGCCCTGGTCTCAATTACAGACCTACCCCTCACCCACCGATCAGAGTCCCCACCAACGGTAAAAGATTAATGGACGATGAGGCAGATTTAATTCCAAAGAGAAAAGCCCGGCAATTTTATTAATTTTAGTTGTAATTATTAAGTCTAGGGGAAATCTACCCGCCGTTGTTAACTAGTGCTTAGGATTTTTAATTTTAAGAGTTAAGGAAACCTGCAGAATACGTATAATGGATATTACTATGCAATTGCGAAGGCATCCTGTGCCTAAGTAGTCTGATCTTTCAAAAGTTCATCTTCACTTCATACGTACTTACAAGATCAAAATGCCTTTTGACCATGATACGATCAAATCAAACTAAAAACCTTTGGGCGTTCATTCACCCCTTCTTACGGGTTGTAGAATAGACTGTAAATGAAGTCAAGTAGACTCAGGCTCATAATACATTTCTGCTGCCTCGACGAATGCAATAGATGAATGTCGTAATTCCAGTCATATATCTTTTTTGGTAGTAGATCATAGGACGCGATCATCACGAAGTAGAATTAGAATGTAGAAACGGGTAGGAATTGAAACGATGGTCCCTTGTAGGTTTTAAAAACACGTGACACATGTCCCGACGTAAGTGTTCCGCGCACGCGAACTGAAACTGAGCAGTTAATTCGCAGTTAGAAAATAAAACGATCGATTTCCTAATACTTACACTAATTTTAGTTGAGGACTTCCATCTTAAATGCCTTAATAATTTAATAGGTTGATGTCTAGTCTAGTTGAGTAGATTTAACCTAACTAACCTGTCGAATTTGATGATAATTAATCCTCAAGCCTATCAGAACAATATAGAACAGTGATAACTAATGTCTGCATATAGTTATAATTAACAGGTATTAAATACTAAATACGACTAATAGAATAACACGTGCATATGAACCCGAAACCTACGAAAAACGATACTTTGCAGTCTGGCCGGCCTCATAAGATCATTTCATATCCATTGTTGTATACTTTGTGTTTGTGCTGTGTGCACATCACACTCAAATAATCTCAGCTCATCAGGAATTGAAAATTCGTACATTAGAATAATTATGACATTTCCGAATTAGCGAACCTAAACAGGTATAACTAATTGCTCAACATTTGATTAGTTTGGCCTAGTTGAATAGTCTGACATATTTCCTTTAAAATTAGTTATTAGCACATATACGATGAATACATAATCATTAGCTTAGCTTAGCTTCATATTAGTCTGCTTGCGGTTGCCTTATTCAACTTCAATACGGATTTTCAGTGCCCTTGCTTTGCTTCTCAGGAATTTTTAGCAATGAAATGAACTACTTAGCATATCCCAAGTTTTCCATGAAGTAGAAATAGGTTGAAAATAATTTTCTACGCTTTGCATTCCTAGTTAGTGAAGACAATGAATGACATTAATTTCCGGACATGCTTGCTCATTTATAAGATTCGTGCAATCATCACATAGTGCCGCAATCCGTATCCACCAGAATATACCGACCGCCATTTGCTCAGAACTCCCGAAATTTGCAATCACAGTTAAAATTCAGTATTTTGCATCACCCAGCGAAAAGTCAATTTTTGGTATAGACAGATTTTGAAAAGCAAATCAGCATCAGCCGTGCAATATTTTTTAATTCGCTTATGCTTGCTTACGCAGACCGAGTGTTCATGGCTAACTCCACACTAAAACAATATACGTACTTGATAGACAATATTTGAAAAAATTGAAATACGTCAAAACAGATAATTCCAACACATATAATCCTATCTGAGTGCCGTTAATCCGCTAATGTAAATGCTCAATGAAAAGATGATCCTATTCCAATAATTTCCAGTACGCAGTTGATTCTCCATATAAAATATAACGGACTTTGTTAGCTAGTGAGTCTGATCTGGCGTCGTCTCGAGTCTCGACTCACAGAACGTAATTTTAGTGGCCTTTATCCAAAAGTTTTCATACGTGCGCATATCCGAGAATAATTTAGTTTAGTAAATTAGTGTTGTGTATTTAAATGTAAACGCTACACACATGCATACGAATTCATGGCTAGTTTGTTCACCAGTAGTAATCAAATCAGTGATACAAAAAATTTCATTCCTCTGAATAAGAAAAATAAATTAATACTTTCTGCCGCTGCAACGAAATTCTTCCATTAAAAAACGATCAAATGACTTAAATTCAGTAAACTCTATCGGGTATTCGGCAATTATCGCAACTAATATACATAGATTACTCCAACGGCCTCACAGTTAAAACGTGGTTCGGCTCGCTAGCAATATTAATTCAAATTTTAAAATTAACCCGAAAAAACCTTTAGAAACCAAGAAACCTAAAAACTTCGAATTAACTACCTCGATGGGATATAGGGCTTGACCTTACCCGTTAATATTTTCAGTGATTGGCAGAAGCACAGCGCCACCAACGCAAGACAACGTAAAAACCTTAGAATCTGAATCTGAACAATATGCGCGCGCGCGTACGCAAACGTTAGAAGGGAATAAAAATGTACAAAAGTGTAAATTCAAATTTTAAACACCTTGAGACCTGATTTTTTTAAAGACGTAGTTGTGTTAGAGTAGAGGTAAATTAGAAATAGAGTAACATAGAATAGCGTAAAAATAATTAACCATTACAATTAATTAGTTTAAGGAATACTGAACACCTAAAATAATAATTACACGTACAATAAGCTACACCTATGCATACTAATTAATTAATTAGCAAAATAAGTTGTTGAAATGTAAACTTTGGTTGTAAAAATGTAAAACCTGCACATAAATTACGTAAAGTTCTTTTTTTCCTCGGCTAATCAGTACAAATAAATTTGAAGGTTTTTTTCAAAAGGAATGCGTTAAATTTTTATTGACCATCAAGGCACACGGGAATGGAATTAGCATATTTGCTAAAATACAATTTTTTCCAGGTTGTAAGCGTAAAAAAATTTCTGTCATTTTGGCAATTAACCACCAGGGTTTAGAGATTTCTATTTTGTTAATTGATAAATTCAAATATTTTTGTTACTTTAACTTACATTTAGCTTCAGCACAGAGAGCATTGGATTTCGTCGAAAAGTTCTAGTCTACATCTATGACAATCACATGTGAAATAATAATGGTCCCTTAGAAAGCTGCCTCTGTCGATAATTCCCGCCGTAACGTCTCCATAATTTGTACTAATAACTTCGCCAGGAAGGATTGGTCGAGCTGCGAAGACTTGAATTGAAAAATTTAAACCACCGGGTTCTGGAATGTCAATTTCTTCTGAAAATCTTCGAATTGTATTTGGAGTACAATCGTGATTGAAAAAACTTGCACGGGCAAAATAACAACGAAACATATCTGTTGAACAAAATTTCAAAATTAATTACGTTTACGTATAGAAACATTTTATG
Source organism: Thalassaphorura encarpata (assembly GCA_009869925.1). Classification (NCBI taxonomy): domain Eukaryota; kingdom Metazoa; phylum Arthropoda; class Collembola; order Poduromorpha; family Onychiuridae; genus Thalassaphorura; species Thalassaphorura encarpata. The sequence goes on from WJEZ01001583.1 coordinate 12,241, forward strand.
ATATTTTGACTAACCTCCCAGTGTAAGTAAATCCAGAAAATGTGTTGATGCAAACAATCCCAAGAGTTCGAAGAACAGTCATGTCATCAAATTCATCTGCCAAATTACATCTATCCAGAATAAAATTGACAACGTAGAACATTTGTGTTAAAGCTGAACTATGATCACTCCTTGGTCCCATGTGTGAGTTCCAAACTTTGAATTTGTTTCCATTTTTGGACGTTTTTATTATCACGACGAATGAGCAAGCACCTTAGTGTTTCAATAGCCAAATATTCATTCAGGCATTGGTTCTGTTTGTATTGGACTTTATTTTTAGCTAGGATTTGACACTCGTACTTGGAATGTTGAGGAGCCTGTGAAAATAAATTAACCAAATTATTCCCTATAACAAAATTAGTCCCAATTCTGGTCAAAAATAAAACTTACTGAACTGCAGTGTTCATTACAAATCGGCCAACGACATATTTTGCATTTTTGGGAGAATGCCAAATCCTATACAATTCAAAAATTGATTTAGTTAAAACATTTTAAAGTGACTTGAAATTGAAACGTTTACCTTGTAACAACTCAAGCAAAACGGTGAATAATCAGATGACCCATAAGGAGAGACGGAAATTGCAGATTCCTCAAATACGAGTTCACCTGGCTCAATCCGTCGTCCAGCGACATAATAATTTCCAAAACCTTCAGTTTTATGAAGAACCAATGGTGATGATGATTCCAGCTCCAAGCTTAATGAACTTTTTCGGTGTATTAATTTTCTTTCAGCGATTTCAACACCTTCATCTTGTTCCGGGTTCTCCATAAAATTAAGCTATGTAATTTTGACTAAAAGGGCTATTAGCTGCAAATAATTAGAGTTACTTGGAGTGTGTATTGGAATGTTGCAATATAAATTAAATATATAAAACAAGGCAGTATAAAACAGATGGAATGTGAGCTAAACTAAACTACAAAACTACTTGTTACACCACACCACACTGTACCGGTTTCCAAAAGTGTGGTGTGGTCTGAGTAGAAAAGAATTGAATCAAGAGAAATTGCAAACCGCACGTAAGCACGTGGAGATAAAGGGTTGAGCTTGGACAGATGAGATGAGAATGAGACTAGAAGGGTAAAGTTGAGATTAAATGAGTTTTTAGACCAGAGTCAACTCTAGCTTATGCCTGCCCAGCAGCTGAGTCTTTAGTTTTAGTTTTACCCATTCAGTATTTAATTCATTGATATTATTTTATGTCTCCAAAATCGCAGAATGTAAGACCTAAAGAAAATTAGGTAGAATAAATTTTTCTGTAAGATTCTGTAAGAGACAAATGGCCCAATAAAATACTGATAAAAATATATGCAAAATCAAATTCAGAATATGTACGCGGAATGCCGAATCTCGTAATAGTATTAGGCAAAAGCAGGTTTCACTTCATATGATTGTATTTAATTTTTCCTACTCAAAATTATCAAGACAGGCATAAGAAGAGACAATGGCCCAATAAAATACTGATAAAAATATAATATAAATTCAGAATATGTACGCGGAATGCCGAATCTCGTAATAGTATTAGGCAAAAGCAGGTTTCACTTCATATGATTGTATTTAATTTTTCCTACTCAAAATTATCAAGACAGGCATATTACAATCGTATTTCATCTTGTTTATGAAACCCGAGAATTTGAAAGGAAAGACCAAATTATTGCATCCAAAGATCTGCACGTGGATGAATGGTTTCCGTAACCGTCATCCTGCATGAATTGCAATAAGTTGCATCTTTGACGACCTTCTTTGAAATGACAATTCAATTGAGTCAAAACCTATAGAAAATAACAAAATATATAGTTCCCCAACCCTCATCAAAACAAAAACATTGTTCTAATAATTCACGATCCACGCGTGTATTAAATTAGCTAGATTTCTCTTGAGTCAGGAATAGTAGACGACCTTCTTTGAAATGACAATTCAATTGAGTCAAAACCTATAGAAAATAACAAACTATAGTTCCCCAACCCTCACCAAAACAAACACATTGTTCTAATAATTCACGATCCACACCTGTATTAAATTAGCTAAATTTGTCTTGAGTCATGAATAGTTATGTACTTTGCCTTTTTTTTAGTTTTGTCGTTTAGCCGACATACTGGTCATCTACAGCAGCAGAGTTTGATACATCAACGTATAGTTTAACTCATGACTGAACAACTGTAATTATTAATCTATATCCTAATTTGTTTAACAATTATGAGATCACATGCAAAATTAATCTAGAATTACACAATAGAAGCTCTATAGCTTGATTTGCTTTACTGTATAGCGACAGAGACAGAATAAGTAATGCAGGTGTTGATATTACATATTAATTCAACAAGGAATGATTATGTTGTCTTTTATCTTATTCTTGTTGGCGATTGAAGCAAAGCTTCCTTGTTTTATTTTGCGTGTAAGGAACAGGACAACCATAGGGAAGATACGTGGATGGAAGCAATAGCAATGTAAATGCATATTATGCATTGGACAGTCTAGAATTTCAGGTATATAATCTACGATATGGTGCAACAAACAATTAGGGAAACAGTTGCTCACGACACGTCTTCAAAGAATGCACATCTATAGTTAATATATTGCATAGCATGCATTATGTATTTTATTGGGTTTACACACGCTCGATTTGCGTATAATTGATCGTGTAACCCTTCAACGTAACCCCACTGGTTTTGCCTTTTGCAATGCCCGTCCACGTCCACGTTCCTCCTCTCCCGTCGGCCGGCATCACACAGAAATGCATTTGGAATTATTTTTTAATTAGAAATGCAATTGATGTGTAAGCAGTAAGCAGGGAAAGTAATTTAATCGTAATCATAGTTACTTCCCCCTAGGCATGAACTTATCCCAGCCGCCAGCCAGCCATTCCATTTCCATTTTATCCCAAGTATAGTTGCCTATGTATTCCAAAACCTGTTTTCAATTCTTACGTCTTTTTTATTTAACTATTTTCCGAGTTTGCAAGGGAGGCGTGTGTAAAGAGTAAATTACAAACCCCGTCAATTAATATACCTCCTATGGAAATTGTCAGTATAACATATTTTGTATTTTGCGTAAATATTAATTTTTAAAGCATAAATCTTTTTTTGCGATAAATTGAGCAAAAGTTTAGAATGTGTTATGTAAAAAAGCGAAACCAAGTTCATTACAATCGAAAACCATGAGGCAAATATACAAAGTGAACATGATGACACGGGGTCAACACGGAAGGATCTCATACGCAACCTAACCAGCAATGCACCAGTTGCATTTGCAATTTTACTTGTTACTTGTTGTAGGTAGTCATTCATAGTCGTGTAGTCTACTTGAAAAATAAGGACAGAGCAAGAGTATGGGTCCAATTCTAATTTCTCAATTGATTTGAGTCAGTTTGACCATTTGGTCATAGCAAGTCGTGCCGTGCAATCTGATTGAACTTTACTTGTTGCGCCAATTGTAGTTTTTTTTTAATATTTTAAGTCATATTTCAATTTCCCATTGTTGTTTGTATGTGCTAATCCTACCTTGGGAATTTCCATTCTCATCTCATCATAATACTCAACTTAGGATCACACGAAGTTTGATGATGATCCTGTCCATCGACCAAGAACGGATCTCCCCAAATCCAAAGTCAAAGCGCATTTACTTCTAAGACTCTGTCTTGGCTTGGCCTGGCCTGGCCTTGCATTTTTCAACACGAACAAAGTTAACGCCAGTCATGGACCAGTTCATCCGCTTCCTAATTCTACTTCACATTGGACCTTAGCACACAAAACAACTCAAGCGTCTGAATAAACAATCCATCCAAAAAGCCCAAGTACAAGTGCAAAAACTTTTCATCTTGAATTTTATTTTAATTGTGCAAAATGAAAATCCCTGCCTTGGGATTCCAGACAGTGTCAGCTGGGCTTGTGCTCAGTTTTTGTGTTTTTATTGCAGTTGTGGGTGTGAATGAATTTATTATTGGGATAGTAAGTTTTGTGAATGCAAATTATTGGATTTTTTATGGAGGAGATCCAATCCAAGTAGTTACGAGGCAAGGGATTTTGAAAGGATTTAAAACAAGTTCCTATTGGCCGTCTAGGGATGGACGACCTTTCTATGAATTTTTGGGAATTCCATTTGCAAAGGCTCCAGTTGGCAATCTCAGATTTCAAGTGAATAATTACTTTGAAAAATTAATCAATTAATTAACACAACTTTTCTTTTTAAATTTTAATAATTCATTTAACAGCCGCCTCAGCCGATGGATAATTGGGAAGGCGTCAGAGATGCTCGTTCATATGGAGCCAAATGTATTCAATTCGATCCGTTCATCCATGTAATTTCAGGGTCAGAGGATTGTCTCTTTCTCAATGTCTTTACTCCACAGGTAAAAAAAATAATTTAATTTCTTATATCAAAATTATTTATTACATGATAATAGAATATATTTTTTAGATAAAAACGCCTGAAATTCAGCCGGCCTTACCTGTGATTATATTTATCCACGGAGGACTATTTATGTTCGGCAGAGCAGAACTATTTCGTCCAGATTATTTTATGGATCAAGATGTCATCATCGTATCAATTCATTATCGCCTTGGACCATTCGGTAAGT
>WJEZ01001584.1:0-16853 GCA_009869925.1 Thalassaphorura encarpata
ATGGATTCATAACAACCAAGCCTTGGGCATTAATGTAGGCAAATCCTGGCCCTGTCTGTCCTGCCATTCGCCATACTTCATCAAACAAAGACTTAATTTCAGCTCCAGCCCTGAAGAGTAGGATAGTAATGTACACTTCTTCGATGCGGTACGGTTGGTTTGTTAATGGATGGATGGTCATTTCTATTCTGCCCTCTTCTTCTGCCTCATGGATTCTGGTACTTTCATCCATCATTCTCCTACCTTCACTTTCCTCCGATGACAGTTCTAATCATCGTCCACCAACTCCCTCAAGACGGACGGACGGACGATCGGATCGGGAATACATACACACATAACTTTCTACAGGCGGGCGCCACAGTTTTTTTCCCAATGCACTATTCTGTTCTATTACACATTCCTTTCTTCTTCTTCCGTCCATGTCTGACCCACTAACTTTAATAATATTTTGTCCTTGGCTCATTACCTCCAGCATGTAACTTTTTTTCTCCAGGGAAAAGAAAACGACCGAAAAAGAATCAAAAGAGTTCAGTCCTACGGTAGTCATGCATCATTGCTGTACTTTTTTCTGATTCATGTACTTTCTTCCCATTGTTCTTGTCTTGCACTCTGCCTCGGCTAATTTAAGCCCTTGCTTTGCCTAGCCTGGTCAGACGTAAGAATGGAATGATTTCAAGATGATTAAGTACAGAATTGACACGGGAACTAATGACGAATGATATGAAATTATTTCTCATGTTCTAAAAGATGATTGATTATCATTTTCAGTTGCTAGCAAAAAAAAATGCAAATACTCGTATCTCGTTTGGTTTGATTTTTCTAAAGTTAACATTCAGTTTAAGTTCAATGAATCATCTGGAGATACGTTGAAATAATTCTACAAAACTCATTAAATTGAATCAACATTTTAGCTCTTCTTCCCAATTTTAGTTTCCTGTCTATCACTGCATTTTTAAAATTTAACTGAGCCCTCAATTTCTGAGTGTAAACAAAAATGTCAACTCAAAGTTGGAAGAGAAAATTGCTCCTATTTAGATTTCAATGCGGTATGAACCAAACAACACTTGTTTGACAAACTGAATAATACAAAATACACACACAAAACATGAATAGCGAATTGGTAGAGTAGTAGTAGAAGTGTACAAGTGTAAGTTGGCTCAGCTCAGCCCAGCCCCGGAGAAAGCCTATTTTGCTATTCTACTCAATCAATGTGCTAAGCTGGGCTTGTATCGTTGCAAGTATTAATCAAACACTACGAACGGAGGAATGAAGGTAAACAAACGAGTAGTATCGTCTCCCTTTCTTTGTTTGCTTTTGTTTTTGTCCATGAGCCTCGCCTCAGTGTGCCAATGTTCGTTCTATCTAGGGACTAAGGACAACATTTATCTATTAAGGTTGCTGACATAATTTATACCCATACAAACGCTACTACCTAGTACGTGAGTATGCCTTATCATCACATTTTTAAGAAAGCGAGTCTGACTTCTGTCCTTTCCAGAAATAATCAGGATTAAAAAATATGATACAAAATCAATTCCATTCAAATATTCATTACTTTAAGACGAAGCATAGGAATCTATTTGGTTCAAATTTTTTCAGCAAAAGCACAGTTTTATTACAAAATCTTGGAATTTTGGCAACCCCTTGCTATTACTGCGAAACGGACAAAACCTAGCATTCAATATCTTCTATGCTAGCTGTAAAAACACTTCGTAGGATTTAATTCCTTCTCACACCCTCAAGTGCAATGCAAACATGTGGTCCTCTGAGTCAACAAATCTTCAATAATTACTGTTGAAATAGTTGAGATTCCGGATTCTTCAACCATTTCTAATCCGATCCGTCATTGGCTCTGTGTGCCTATCACTCATGAAGAATACTTAGAGCTTAGCTTGTGATAATTGCCGCATAAAGCACCAAAAATGAAAAAACTAGTTTAGCATGGAATCTTGAACTCGTAGCATTTTAATAAACAGAATTATTTCAATCCATTAATAAACTTTCTGCGAATTCCAACTCTAATCTGACATTTTACTAACCGCAGATGTTACCCGTGAGTATCATGGAGCAGGGTAACTAAATCCTTGATTTCTACAAAAGTCGCGTTATTAAAGAGAACCTGATTCCAAAATTCATCATGGTCTGGCCAGCGGCCGTTGTTTCTGTGTCTTGTCTAATGCTTTATTTCTAGCCCAGTGGTCAGCCAGTCCAGTGACAGACTTGGACTTGACTTGACGGAGTGAGTACAATAGTGGGAGGCTATAGTGGGACACATCTGGAGAGTTGAGATTAGTTTTCACTTGGACAAGGCCGAAGGGCCAACCGGCGCTTCGCTTGGGCTGAGTACTTTTCTCTACTTTACCTTTAGGTTAGTTTAGCTTTAGCTTTGGCTTTGTAATGTGACTCCTCATCCCTAGTGCGATGGAGTTAATTAATCTCTACGAGGTTTCAGAGATGTTTGACTTGTTGGACAGCTTAAGGCAATGTCTACTTTAGCTGAGCTGAGCTGAGTCCGTCCAGATAAACCAAAGCTAAAGCTAAAGCCAGTCGGCTCGGCTGGTTGTACACTAAACCCAAGGTCTAAAGCTTTGCTTTGCTTTGCTTAAGACTACCAATCTTTTCTGCCTGAAGAAAAGAATCTTCTCGTCCTTTTGGACCAGTGGGATTGGGATTGGGATGAGATTCTTATTTGCAGAAAGTATTGACAAAGTATAGAATAGTCAGTCAGTCGCTTTGATGGAATTTGTCTCATTTGGTATTTCATCCATGCAAGTGCATCGAGAGGATCAAATAAATGAAATTCTTGCACTCGGTTCCTTTGAGATTTCTCCAGTACTAGAACCAGAGACGTGAGACAGAATATGAATAATAATAATGTTGATTCAAACTGGGAGTTTGGGAATAAGGAGTGGAGACAATCACGAATAAGTCATCAAAATAAATATGCACAACCGACTCGGGCTCGCTCGCCTCAGTTCTAAGATTTCATTTTCCAGATACGAATTTTTAGTTGGATACAATTTGAAAATGCTAATTTATACCAACCTTGCTATAACTAGGTCAATTTCGTTCCGGCCGAATAATAATCGTCAATTCGTTCAATAAACCTAACGAAAGTTTAGAAAATGTATCGAAAAAAGCTGCCAATTCAAAAGCGAGGAAAATTACGACACAAATCCCGACACAGATGTTTTTATGACGTCAGTCAACCCTTTCTTGTTCTAGTTTTTTTTACCTAAACACCAAAAAGTTGACTAAATGAGATAAATGTCCTTACTATTATTTCTTTCCGTTCGCTTCGCAGTGATCCAAGGGAAGTGTGTTAAACTAAGCTAAGCTAGTCGACTCATTCCCAGACTGTGTATAGCTAATACCAAGTAATCCCACCCACTATCCCCATAAATCAATTGCCAATGAAGTTTCTCTCTCTTTGCTTTCCTCGTTTCGTTCTCGGAAAATAAATAGTCAGGACCAAAGATACGGGGAAGAGGAAAGAATTGCAAAGACCAAGTTGTTCTTCTCCTTCGTCTTTTTCTAGGTAAATGACAACGGGAGATCTGATTGGACGATAAAATAAAATCCAATCCAAAACATCAATTAAGGGGAACAAATAAAATAGTAATCAAACCCCCACGAACATAGACTATCGAGATGTTCTTAGTTTTCCATTGTAGGAAGAGCAGAATAACCGCAAAAGTTTGAGAGGTAAAAGGAAGAAAGTGTCTCAATAAATTTGTACAATGCGTAGGAGTAAAAAAAAGAGAATTGGATCAGATCAACCTAGAGTTACAGCACAGCACAGCATGGCATAGCTTTAACGGAAATGAACACTTGGACACGTTCCAGGGATAGAACCACAGGAAAAGAGTTCAAAAACCATAATATTAGCTTCCCATTGACCAAGAAGATGATACTGTCTGTAGTGACCGCGAAAAGGATCAAGTTTTCTTAGAACAAGAAAATTTTCCATTTTCGGAGAAAGTTTGTCCCTACGATCTCGTAATACACTTGAAAGACCACGTGCGTCTCAAATAGCATTGCATTACATTACGTTTTCCCTTCACTTGCTTTGCTAGCTGCATGCACAATACTCAGATCCCATTTCCCATGAAGAAAAGTCCTATGCATTATATTATAACGTACGTACGTATTTTAAGAACCAGGCGGCATGTCTCATACATTATTATTACTGTTATTAGGAAGAAATGTGTCCATTTATTCATGCGGGAAGAATGGAAAAGAGGAAGACACAGACTGTAGACTACAGACAGGAGAATTATGCACTTTGGGTTCTTCCATGACTTCTTTTTTTGTCCTTTCCCATTTCACCCTTTCTGGGTTTTCACTTTCACTGGCCATGATAGGGGAAAAGTCATTTCATTTCACCCATGCTCAATGTTTGATGCTCCTCCGTTACCTTATGTTATATGAGAACTTATTGCAGGGTAAGTGAGAGGACTCTACCGTAACCATATATTTTATTATGACGGAAGTATTTAGGCAGCCATTTCCATGACCAAGCACCAGATGGTTATGGCGGTTTCCGGAGAATAAAAAGGTGGAAGGAAAAGTTTAGGACTCAGGAGGATAATAACACATTTTATGCTCGGAATTTGATTTGCATTCAAATGCCAATTTAGTAAAAAGGCTGCTTGGGTATATTTTGTGGTGAATGCAAGAAAAAATTGCATCATATATTTCGTGAGAAGGGTATGCCACTGTACCACAATATAAGTCAATGTAAAGGCATTTCTTTGGAGAACGAAGGAGAAATAACATGTAGGAATTTCCGATTAATTATGGCTCTTTGCATCATTTGCAAGATGAAATCATCTTTCCTAGAAACAATTAATTTTATACCAAAAACTATCATCAAACGTTTCAAGCTTCCAAATAATTTACGAGTTCTAAACAGAATTTGTAGAACTTTCACAAGGTTTTAATTAGCCATGAGAGGCGAGGCATGACTTAAATGAAAAATGAATGACCACCATGATTTATTCATGTCATGGGTGCTTGGCAAAGCTTTGATTTTAAGTTTCTCTTAAGAACCGAGATGAAACTGAGAGTGAAAAGCAGAAATGTTCCAGGAATTTTCCACACCTCGGCTTCACTCTGTCTCACGCAGCATTCCATCTTATAAATTCTTCCTTTTGAATAGAAACGATTACAAGAGAAACTCAGGGTTAATTAATGATGCACTCGTTATGACGAACAGGAATTTTTTAAATTCCTGCTGTGATACCGGCTATCTTTAAATTCGTATCGTATTCAAACTAAAGATTTTCCATTTTTAATAGGCATTTAGTTTGACGGGAAAATTCTGCTGAGGTATTTTCTAGTCAATATTAAATTTGGAAATGCATAGATGAATATAATTAGTTCGTAAAGTTTCATCGAACTTGTCAAACCTACTGCAAGAAAAACTTTGTCCAAACTTCTAGCGAAAGTGGAAAGATCTAGCGGAATGGATTGAAAACCGAGCTCTGGAAGAAAGGCAAAACTTTCTCCAGTGGAAGGAACAGAGCTGCCACGGTGCTTCAAGATATGGAATTTTCTCCAGATTCTAGCCAAATATTAATACACTAGTTGCTTCCACACGAATAGTTAGATTATGAGAAGCCAGAAAATTTGCGGGAAACCTAACCTACTTCTACGGTCTAATTTCATAGAATAATGCGGAGCATTTAATTACTCAAGTTTCATTCTTAGCAGCTTATTCTACTCTTTCATATTAAAAATATTATTCACTCCTAGTTGATCATAAATTGTAACAGCGGAATAGATGAGAATTAATACCATCATTTTGAACGAATATTTTGGTATACACATATCAATTAGTACGCAAATAAGTCTTCATTAGAAGACAGACGAAAAGAAATGTTACGACAAAATCAATCCCATCGAGTCTACTTGTTGAATTCAACAACGCTGGAAATTTGTGATTCTGTAATTTATGTCTAAAATGAAAGTAGGTCACTCTTTTCATATGAAAGTTCTTTGGTTTGAGAATAATAATAATTGTATTAAAAATGTTTAAAACTCAGTATCATAAGTTGAATCTTCTATATTACCACTTCACCATGTTCCCTTGTGAGTTTGTGAGAGATTGATTTTTTTAGTGTCTTCACTTTAGTGGTGCTGAGGGAAGACATAAAAGCATGGAGCAATTTAAATTCAATTATGGCACTTACTCCAAGAAGTTCATAAAAGATGACATTTTACTACCTGGTCCAATACCCCTGATAGCACTTAATCTGAAGGAGAAAGCACAATTCCTAAGTCTGGTTTCACCCAGATTATTATTTCGTGTACTACTAGCAAGTCCATAGGAAAACCATGGTGGGTTACTTTCCTATCGTGCCTTGCAATGCAATTCACCTAACGGGTTAACTCCAGCCTTTCTTTCTGCTATGCTATGTTGTGTCTGGTATTCAAAATTCAATTATACTAAATTAGCAAGTTGAATTTGAAGCATTCGTAAACTTTAGAGCTCTAAATATCGACATGGACAGCCGACTTTTTTCATTCTATTGTGTATCTGGGCTTTATGAAAAAAATACCACAAGCGTTTCAACTTCACTTCATGATATGTTTTTCCCTATTCCATGCATAAAATGATTAGTCTTGAATTTACTCTGAAATAACTTGAACATTCTCTATTTTACGAACATTCAAAGAGAAACTGGGATTGAGGGTACTTAACCTAAGCCTAGAATTGCAATATATATTCCCGTGAATGCATTTATGTGATAGTTTCTCTTTCAAACAACCGAAGCTCCATGTTCTAAACCTAATCCTATTTGTTGGAAGCAAAAGCCTTGTAGCAATAATTGTAAATTTTATTGCTTGCTAGAGCATGTAAGAAGCATTGGGTCCATGGCTGAAGCTAGAGCTAGAACATGGACTAACACCTTTGGACTATTTATGTAACATTACTCTGCCTTACGACGAGGAAAAGTCGTTGGAGGATTTTCTCCTAATACACTAACACATAAGCAGAGCCCACCCTCCCAGCTCGTCAACATTTACTTCGGGCTCTTTGGCTATCCAATCCTACCAAAAAGCCTTTTCTCCGCTCCACTCTGACCATATAAATGTAATTTTGTGTTTTATCGCGGTTTCTCCTTATGGTTAAAAAAGAAAGCTGAGTCTGAGGCTGATTCAGCCAAGAGCCAAGGAAGCAATAACAACACGGCGAAGGATTGAGCATTGGAAAACCTTTGACTTGCGACTTGACCGATCTTATTTCAATTTAATTTAATCCCATTGTTGCCACCCAGTGAGTATACGTAAGGCCAGCTGCAATTCCACTTGTGAGGGTAAGGGAAGGAAAAGTCTTGGACCAAAAGACAATTTCTCTGTTGGTAGGTCAGAGACGAACGAAAGGCTTAAGTTAGATTACTTGTCCAAGAGTTTTCTTAGAAATCAACTACTGATTCCTCTTTCATCACTCAATATTGGACATAAAAATAGTTTATTGCGTGGTGAACATCTAGAAAGAAGGCAAGACGATGTTTTATTTGTTCCTATCTTAGTATCTAAAATATGTAATCGCACCGACAGCTCGTAACAACTAAGAATCATTGATTCGAACTGTAGAAAATGAAATAGTTTCAATACAAAATTCTCTAGAATTTTTCCCTATTCACCCATCGATTTTCTACTTGAAGAGTTTCAAGTACATGCCATGAAATCGGAGCTAAATAATGCACTTTCATATTTTTAATGGACCCTTTTTAGTAGTATCGGAGAAAAGTATTTTCAAGAAAGACGTGATATGGGAAAAGTGGTCCTGAGTCCAGATTTTCCAAAAGCCTTCACTTGAATTGTTGAGTTGAGAGTTGAGATTCGAACTTTGAAGTTTCTTTTACCAAACTCAAGGTCATTTGCTTCCTTTCAGTCAAACTGTCTGTCTGTCACAAGAATCTTGTAAGGAAGGTGATGGTGTGATACTTTATGCAGCAGGAGGAAAAAATAAGAAATGGATCGATGTGAATTACGAGGTTTGGTTTCTTTTGCATCTTTCCTACGTAGCAAACTTGAAGGAAAACCTCGAAATTGGATTTTCGGATAAAGAAAGAAAAGGAGAGAATAGAGTTAGTTTAGTTTTCTCTAGTTGTATCTGGACAAGAAAATAAGTTTACTTTGAATCCTACGTTCGACACGAGGCGAGGGAGAAGGAAGGAACGCTCTGATTTTGTTTGAATTCTTCTTAGTTTTCCATTCCATTCCTTCCATACATCATGCTCCATGTCTCACTCAACTATTCAAAATCTTCTTCTTCCTTCCTTCCTTCCTCTTCAACGATTAAAGCCTCCTGGCGAAGGATGGGACAAGAGGGACTATGCCGGGACTAAATAAACTTTCCTTTTCTTTTGTTTACTTTCTCCTTGACTTAATGGGGAGAGAGTGGAACTGAACAGAGGAGGGCATTCGACTCAAATTATATTACTTTATGGCCACGGCCACAGCTACGCTATCCTTCGTCCTTGCCTCGTGAAAGCAAAAGCAAACGCAAAAGGATTCCTACCTTCCTACGCTCTTTCCAATGTGTAATGAAAGTGGAGACCAAGTATTTAAATTCAAAGACCTGGAGGCTGCTGGAGAACTAGAGACATGCCAATATATGAGTGAATGGGGCAAAAGGGCTTAAAATTAAACCAGTACATGAGTTTCATAAGCACGCACGCACTCAAGGCATTCATGTGTTTCTAGTACAAATATTTCATTTCAGTCTAAGATTAAAGTATTTAGCAAAGGAAATGTTGAATTAAATAAGTTTTTTGCCATTGCATTGGTATGTATGTCACGGAGAGATATTGAAGAAAATGAAGAACGGATGGATACAGATCATATTCATTTGACGAAGTATAATGATGAAGCCTCTAGCGTAACTACTGTATGCTCGCTTGCTCGTGTTTTTCATTAACTTTGAATTAGTTTCTGATATTTAGCAAAGGAAATGTTGAATTAAATAAGATTTTTGCCATTGCATTGGTATGTATGTCACGGAGAAATATTGAAGAAATGGATATGAAAAACGGATGGATACAGATCATATTCATTTGACGAAGTATAATGATGAAGCCTCTAGCGTAACTACTGTATGCTCGCTTGCTCGTGTTTTTCATTAACTTTGAATTAGTTTCTGCGTTATTACCTTCACATCAAATTAAGGGTGGAAGAGGAATGTTGACAAAGGAAATATTAATAAGTTCCAAATCCTTATTAAACTTACCTGCGTTTCTGAAGCTTTATTAAGTTATTTATAAATAGGATGAACTAATGAGTTTCTGAGATTTGATCTGAGGATTTGACATATCAGACTGATTTTTTCCAAATACCAGGAAACGAGATTTTCCTGATCCATATAATGAAGTCACTTCCCATTGCTTTCTTCAATCCAGTTCGTGCCATTTTATTTTTATCGGTACCAATTTGAATATGGACGAGACAATAAAATACACTAGCTTTAGCTAGTCCGACTTGCTTATTATATTAAATTGCACAAATTTCTCCATACTTCGCCTAATCGATTCGTTTGACTGACTTACTTTGAACATTTCTGTACCAATTACTGCACCTCTAATAGGACTAGCATTAGTAGTGGAATACGATTCCTTATTGCTGGAGGGATAGTTTCATTAGTGCAGAAGAAACTCATGGAACTCAAGTTGCAATTTAATAGATAAGTGTGCCAAAGGCTTGGTTCTATCCTTACTACTGCTAGAACTAATAATGTAAACAAATAATGCTGGAGGAAATAGAAAGCTAAGCAAACAGTAGGAGTACTTGTAGCTGGGTGACTGGTTGACTCCTTGGGCCTGGGCCTGGACCTGGAGTAGAAAACTATTATCTAGAGTATTTTACTTTTATGTGTACCGACTGGATTACTCGATGGTAGTAGGATCAGTTTGCATTAGATTTGGTCATTCAATCTACCCTGTTCAACTTTTCCAACCAAGATAATGGTTTCTCTTCAAATTCAATTAAGTCATATTGCCCGTATCCTATTACACCCTATATGAGCCAATGGGCCATCATAACTTATTATGGATTCATTAGTTTGAGACTTGGAAATCATAAACTCACTTACTAGCTCATCTCTTGCTGTTGTTCAATAGAGGAACATTAATTTTATGAAAAACATTTTCATTAATTAAATGGAGAAGGGCTTCAGGGAGGAAAGCAGGAGGAGCAGCGGATGTGGGTCTAGGATGGATTCCTTCCTTTACGTACTATTTTATGCCCTCATGGCTTCGCATTTAATGTGAAAAGTAATTGGACATAAAATCTGGGTCGGTCGCTCGCTCGTCCCGAATGCCAATTTAACTTCAGCGTAGCGTGATTGGATATTTTGGCTCATGGATTTTAATGTCTTGTGTTGTGTAGTATATCCACGGCTGATTTGACATTTTCTAATGTAATTTCATCTTGGCTTGGGATTGAATTAAATTGGATTGATCTATTAAACCCCTTCAGCCGTGATGAGTAATTAACAGAGAGAGCCAGATTTAACCTGATTGTCTAAACCTGACCGCTAAATTACAAGTGACTAGTAGAAAAATTGATTGTAAGAATGTTCAAGTAGTAAGGCTTAAATGAAGGAATAATTCTCACGATTTGAAGATATTTAACAATTTTTTGAACCTTTCACAGTACATCGGTACATCGTCAGGAAAGAAAAGACAGTGGAAACTGTGTTCAAATCTCAGAAAGAGACTAAATAAATATATTTTCATTCGGCGTCTCGCTTCATAGAAATAATAATTCTAAACTTGTTTGTTTATCATACTTTAAATGAAAGGAAACCCTGTGTAAAAGAATACAAAACTCTTCAAGCATCTTTCGGAAGTTTTAAAAGAGTAATTGATACACTCGGTTGATTAGTTTTAATGCTCTCATCTCCTCCTTTCCTTGTTGTGGTTTTCTAAAGAGCTGAGAATTATGGCTACCGTCATAGTTTCCTTTTCCCTGGAAAAACTTAAGGAAAAGTTTTCCCTCTAATCTGACTAAGAAACTCTACACTATTCCTCAAACCTGAATTCGACTGGCTGGCGTTATATAAAATTCTCTCGTTTTACAAGTTCTCACGTTAGACTAATGCTAAGTTTGGTTTGAATCTAGAATACATGAGTATTTACTTTGCTGGAGCATGAATATAGGAATTTGGAATCCATTAATCAACATAGGGCTAATTAATCAACTCATGCAACCGTAAAATCATTCCATTCATTTATTCCCCATTGAAATTTACGATGGTTTGCAATGCAAAAATTCTTATGGATGGATTCTGATGCTTGCTTTGGCTTGACTAGTTTTTTTCTACTTTGAAATTCCGTTCCTCAACCTCCCATGTTTTTAGATTAGATGCGAAAAAGGGACGCTTAAGGGAGCGGAACATTTAATCATTCCGGCCGCTCGAATGTGATCCAAGTGTCCGAGTTTGAACAGCATGCTTTTGCACTTTTACAACATACTTGACATGGTGGGTCGCACACTTGCACTCGCACCATACTGCAAAAAGCTTGAACCGGGTATCCCCATTCCCGCCTGAGTGCTCCTTCTCCTCCCGTTAACGTAATCTCCAAGACTCAGACTTATGGGTGAAAATTCGGACGTGATATGAAAGAGAAACTTGAAACTCTTGTTAATTCTTTGAAACAGGATTATTACACGTACGACTGACTTACATTTACAATCTACACCTTACAATTTCAACCCCTTCCCTAGCTCACATTTTGAGTTGAGTTGAGCAAGAGCAATCAACGGAGAAAGCAGCAGTAAGCACACAAAATCAACAACTCTCTACTAATTATTTCTCATCCTTTCCCCCAATTAACCAACGTATGGGAAAACTTTCTCTGAAATCCCCACAAATTCTAATAAAACGCTTTCAAATGAAAAGGCTCGGCCTGGCCTGGCCAAGCCTAGTAATACAAATACAGTAATCGGTGTTTACGGGGTCCTACCTACCTACGTCCTGCTTTTCAGCCTCCAGTTTAATGAGGCAGATGAGTGTTTGTAATGCGAAGGTAATATCATTGTGGTTAGTAGGTATTCAGTCAGTCTGTCTAGCCACACATCAGCAGACTTCTTGGCAAAACAACGAGAGGAAAATTCGCAATAAATCCTCTTTCGCTCGATTTGCTTAAATTTACAGGCTCCTATCTTTCCTTGCAGCAGACAGTGGTTACAAATTCTCTAACTTTTTTAATCGGAATTCGAAATTTACCAAATTTACATGAAGATTTGGCACAATATCCAAGAATTTGTCAATTTACTATTTACACACACAAAGAAAAGCCTTAGATGTGCAAATTATAAGAAGCAAAGAAAGAGCAGGCAAAGCAAGGCAAGAGCAGATTTAATCTCAATCGAATGACAAGCAGTGTCAAAGCCGCACGAGCAACATTCAAAGATAGAATAAATCCAAAGGAACTCGCATACTCACCCGTCTCATCACCCGAAGTGAAAAAGAAGATGTTTTCATGTTTTTTTATGTTCACCCTTCCTTTCCTTCTTGGACTTTGACGTGAGACTCGAAGGAATGAGAAAGTCGACACTTTTTTCTTGAGGACGAACTTGCTCGAACACGTAGAAAATAGTTGTCAACTAGTGTGAAGTCTCGGAATGACTGGAGCTGCTGAGCTGATACTTGAATTGTATGAAAGTTGGGAGTAGAGGAGAAAAATCAAAAAGTAAACTGAAATACCGGAGGAGTCAGTCAGTCAGTTTTCCGTGTCGTGGTGAAAGTGAAGTGAATGGTAAAAGTAGAAAGTGAGAAAGGCATGGGAGTTTCGTACACTGCCACGGGTATTTTCCCTTCACGCAAGTCTAATTCATATCATGTTATGTTCTCCCGTGACGTTTCATGAGCCGTAGCATAGCATAAACCGTATTTATTTTCCTCCGTTCTCGCTCGCACATTCCATCAAAGCGAAAGATATTTCATTAAGGAAAGGACGTTCGTAAGATGGACAAGTTTTTGTTTATCCTAAGGTCATATCACTCACACGGGTAAGCAAGCAGGGCAGGCAAACAAAGACCACAGCTGACTTTTGTACTCTGTCATCTCATTCCGCTAATTTGTCATATGGGAAAACCTAAATACTTCCTTGTAATTAGACCATCCAATCTTCTCTTACTTAGTTTAAAAAGAGAGTCGAGGAAAAGAGAACTCAAAAGAAGTTCTCGCAGAGTAAAACTTTGATAGAAGATGAATAGTATAGCTAAATTAATTTTCCCTAGGCTAGCATTCATTTCGCGGTGAAGTGCTGTGTCTGCGCTTGGTATGTTGTTGGTTATTAATTTGACTTTATTTCTACCATTTTATTATATGTCGAAAGCAGTAGAGCGGTTTTTATGACCTACTAGAACACCATTAATGAGTCCAAGATATTAGTGAAGTCAAAATTGCAACACCAGAGCCCTGACCTGACTTTGACTTTAGCTGAGCATGCACGCGTTGACCCTTATTCCTTAAAGCCGGTACAAGTTATAAAGATTTCACTTTGGCCTGGCCTATGCAATGCTTTTAAAAGAATATATCATTTTAAGCCTACAGCAATAATTCATTAGGATTATGCATATCCTATATACAGCGGTATAGTTGCATTTACGTTTTGAGCGGACAGGCTCAGTGGTTCTTAAATATAAAAGAAAATTCAATTGTTTCAGCGGATGTAAGAATGGTGCAATGAGGTACAGTGTGTCTTTCAAAATATTTCCATGTTGGCACTTTATATGGAAAGTCTAGAAAAGTTACCAATAGAAGAAAATTGTAAATGTATCTCTTGCATTCAAAAACCATTAAACTCGAAATTCGATAGCGAATCCTTCGTTCCCAAATAAAAAAAACTTCAATTTTTGTCACTTGTGAAAGAAATGACTCAGAAAAAGAAGTACAACAGAAATGTTTCTGGATTTGCAACACTCGATTGAACCTTTTGGTGGATTAGATGAACTTTGTCATTTGAAGCTGATAAAATATGTGTGTATGCATAAAAAAGTGTTGTAAATGGGGCATTCGGATTTGCATGTAATGGCCTTGCTCTCACACTAATCTTTCCATCTACGACACTGCTGAGGCTAAGCTTAAGCTGAGTTAAGCACCCTGACGAACCTATTGCAATACAATGGAGAGAGAGCAAGAGAGAGTGGCTGGAGGAATACACAAATTCCTTTCCCAGCTCCAGCTGCTGCTCCAGGGCAATCTAACACAAATTCGGTGAGGAAAGATAGGCTCTAGTACATGGTGATCCTGTGAAAGTTAAAGCGATAGCCATGGCAATGCCATGGAAGTGCATAGTACGGTGGATTGCATAAGTATCGCAGAATTTCCGGCTCGCTGGGCTCTTGGAGAGAATTGCTTGAGAATTTAGACGATAGTCAGGCATGACACTGAGGATGAGGATTCTTTTTTTTTCTACTTTCCTATCCTTTAGTGTGAATGGGAACGAATTGCATCAAAACTCCTCAACTATCGACATATATTTCGTGCTGGAATCTTCTTTCTCCCACGTCTTGATGCTGCCTGGCCATGGCGTGGCGTGGCCAGAAGGCAAGCAGGCAGGCTCTACTTACCTAATTTAAAGTTTAAGCCAGTCTCAGACCCTGTCTGCCTGTTTCTCCGTGATATGATCCCTTCGCTTTCACTAATGGATATAACACTCGAGCCCAAGCCAAGCCTCCTTCACACATCACCAACTTTCTTCCGTCAAAATGCGGATGAGGACCCAGTGGAATTTTATAAAAAATTTCATTCCATCCTCATCCAATTTCATAAAGCGATGGATAAGTAAACTACTACTATACCAAGGAAGTCAGGCAAGTCCATTTCCTGTTCAGGTAATAACGTGAGAGTGGTACCGTACAAGAACAGCACAGGTTCATTTTGTTTTGAACAGAGTTCTCCACTCAAAGTTAAATTAACCAAGTCCTGGCAAGATTGAAAATCTTTTACAAGCTCACATCGGTGGACATCTAGAACTGAACTGAAGAAAATGAAAAGTTTCGAATCTCTGTTAATCCATTATTGATGATGAGCTTTGCTAGATTTGGCTTTTACTAATTTGGTTTTTTTTACTAATTCATGAAGGACCCTTGAGTAACCAAATATAGGTAAGTTAATTAATTTAACTTGGTCTCTGAATATTGGTAATGACCAAGTTTTCAAAGAGATTATATCCCAATACTTAAAGTGTTTTGCAGACCTGTCTTATTTAATAAAAGCTCAAAAGGTGGATCGACCAGTGAAAACAACAGCTAAGGAGTTACATGGTTTCCAATAGTGGTTATAAAGATTAATAATTAATTAATTTAACTTGGCCTCTGAATATTGGTAATGACCAAGTTTTCAAAGAGATTATATCACAATACCTAATAAAGTGTTGTGCAGACCTGTCTTATTTAATAAAAGCTCAAAAGGTGAATAGACCAGTGAAAACAGCAGCTAAGGAATTACATGGTCTCCAATAGTGGTTGTAAAGATTAATATAACTTCAACTAGATTAAGAAGAAAATATAACAATCCACTATATCAGTTCTTTGCAGCCAAAATTCTTATTCCTATCTCTACCCAACTCACGCTCACAGCCAGCCTTGAACTAGACTAGCATAAAAATTATTCTTGACAAAACATATTTTGAGTATAATGTGATAAGATAATATAGTTGTCAGATCTCATTTTTCTAGCCCGGATTTTCTGTCAAAATACATGTATTATCCCTCTCCCGTGCTTATCCATCAAATGTGACAGAATGATTTCACTCTAATTCCCAATAGAGCAGTTGTAACAAAATTCATAAGAACGGAGGAGTAAATCCAACGATTTCATTCCAGAGAACGTCAGTTCAGTTCAATCTTGAAACTCGAGAAAGAAGAATCCTTGAATTAAAATCTCGGAATGATCTCGATGAGCTGTAGTTTTAGTTATTCCAGAAATTCAGAATTTCTATCAATATCAGAAATCTTAAAAATATTTTCCCTTCACACATTTCAGAAAAGTCGTGCTTCTTTGCACACAATCTGGCTTTATGTCATGTTCTGAAAGATTATTGGACAATTTTTCGGATTTCAACCGGGAAGCATAAGGTCCTGTTCAGATTTCGATCTCATCGAATTTTAGAAAGCTTTCTCTACCTTGACAGTTCACTCCTTGGCCTTTCCTGGAGAAACAGGATGCTCGATTTTAAGAGGAGAACACCTGACAAGTGGAATATTTACTTGCATCATTTAAATTTATTTGCATGCCATTGAATGAAGGATTTATTCTACTCCAGATGGAAAATCAATGAAGTATTCTCGTTTTATCTCTAGCCAAGCGTTGACAAGGAAGGAATTTGGATTTAGACATTCACATTCAGAGTCAAATCGAGTCTTATTTCGCTAGAGATTTTTTGGAAAAGGTGGGCCGAAGCATATTTTCAAATTCTGGGTCCAGGTGGTCTATTTTTATGAGGTTGAATAAAGTCAAATGCAAAGTATTATTTTCTGTTGGTGATATACTAATGTTCATCCGTAATTAATGCGACCCAAATAGAAATTCAGAATTTTGACTACGAGGTATGCTAAAGAAAATTTGTCGTGTCAACGGTAAAAATGAGCAAGCCGATTTCATCCCCAGTAAAATTGAAAAGTTATCACCTATTGCCGTAACTGAATAATTCCAACGTTTTAGCTTGACAAACTGAATATGATGTAAAGTTTATCAAATCTTATTTCAAAATAATTACCCGCCGTTACACTCATTGACTTGTCTGGTGGGGAATCTGACAACACAGTTGAATAAGAATTTTCAACTCCATAATGGTGACTGAATTACATATATTCAAATTTGCATGAGTTAT
>WJEZ01001585.1:0-16843 GCA_009869925.1 Thalassaphorura encarpata
ACAGTCAGTCAGTCACTGCACGACGTACGTACGTACTACTTAGAACCAAGTTTTTGACCCTTGCCTTTTTGGATTTTTATTAATCAGTGACTCGTGAATTTTGTTCATTTACTTTTTTTAATCATCATCAACATCCACTACTTGACTTCGGTAAGTTTATAGTTTAGTTTTTTATTGTCAAGTCAAGTCAAATGAGGCAAAGGCAAGACGCAAGAGAAGAGAGTGCCGCCGCTGCTGCCGGCCGGCATTAGTCATTTTTTCGTTTTAAAAGGGAATTTGGGGGGATGAATCACGTATGGGGCAGGTGCTAGAGTCTATGCGGCAGTGGTTCAACTAGTTTTAATTGTCATTTAGCAGATTAATTGATTAAATTGTAATTATTGAGAGTGCCCAAGTTTAGCCAGGTAATGCACGGTAGTACAATGAATAGGCGCAGAATTAGTTGGATTGTTGTATTGTTCAAGAAAGTTCAGATAAGTCAACATTTTTCTTTGGTTGGTAGAGTATAGTTACGTTACGTTACGTACATGTTTTAAAACAAGTTGACGAGTTCTTAATTAATTGAACAAATTAGTGGAGCGTTGGCGAGGTCACGGAAATAACAAGTAAACAAGTCAAGGCCAGGCAAGGCAGGTAGGACAAGGATAATTTTGAGTCTCGTTTGATTTGCATTCGCCTTCGCTTAGATTTCTGATTCCTGAACAAAGTCCAGTATTTGA
Source organism: Thalassaphorura encarpata (assembly GCA_009869925.1). Taxonomy (NCBI): domain Eukaryota; kingdom Metazoa; phylum Arthropoda; class Collembola; order Poduromorpha; family Onychiuridae; genus Thalassaphorura; species Thalassaphorura encarpata. The sequence continues at coordinate 720 of WJEZ01001585.1, forward strand.
TTTTTTCGATTCGTTCGTTCCAGGTCAAAAAATCTAAACCGTCACCCACTTTTTAAAGTTCCGGCCACAATATTCCTTCGCCAGCGACGTCGGGGGGAGGTTTCTCTTCTTATCTTAACCCACATTCCAAAATAGGGTCGAACGTGGTCATTGACTGCACTGCTGGAGGACCTTTGACCGGCGGTGTAAAAGACATTATCATGAAGAAGGACGGAGAAGTAGATGAACGAGGGTAGGTCAATCAAAAGCATTTTAATTCTCATTTCCGCTTTCTTTAGAACTAAAGGTTGTGTTTGATCTATCCATTCAGTGTTATCTTATCGTATTTGTAAAGATATTAGTTTAATTTAGATGTAGACATTACAGTGGTCGTCAGTTCATTCATAATACTTATTAGCATATCATTTATACTTCCTTCCTGGCTAACCGGCCTTGAATTTAGATTAACAAATAGCAAGCATTATTTTTAATTACATTTTTACTGAAGTTTCCTTTTTTTTGTAAACTTTTCTTATTCTTAAGCATTGAGCGCTGTTGAGCCTCACGTACTGTACTGTTGAACTGAATGAAGCACATTATTAATGGGTGGATTTTGTGTAGAAAATTGTTCATCGGGGGTCTTAGCTGGGAGACGACGATCGATGGTCTCCAAAGGTACTTCACCCGTTTTGGAGAAGTTGTTGACTCTGTAGTCATGAAGAACCCTGATACCGGACGGTCCCGTGGATTTGGATTTGTTACTTTTTCGGACCCTGGAAATGTGGATGCTGTTCTTAATAGTGGACCTCACCAATTAGATGGGAGAACTGTAAGTTGCCAATTCTTACTACTCAATTCAATTTTGACAGATTTTGTTTGGGTTATTAAAATATTTTAATTTATTTTGTTCAGATTGATCCCAAACCTTGTAACCCACGAACTTTGCAAAAACCTCGACGAGGAACAAATATCCCTAAAGTGTTTCTTGGTGGCCTTCCACCCAATGTGACTGAGACAGATCTACGTTCATTTTTTGAGCGCTATGGAAAAGTTGTGGAAGTCGTCATCATGTACGACCAAGAACGCCGGCGAACACGAGGTGAGTAAAAATTTTCTTGTGCTGCTAGAGAAGAGTCAAATCTTTTTCCAAATTTTATATGTGAGTATTTATATGTTGAGCGTTTTCTTCGAAAAATTGAGAGCATTGCAATTGCAATGCAATAGTCTATGCTGCCTCAGCTTTAGGTATGGTATCCTGGTACAGTTTTTGGAAGTTAGTAAATTCTATTATTAATTTATCATTTTAATATTTACACATTCAAAGTGGAATGCTTTAAAAGATCTGTGATAAATATCAATTTCGAATTGGTGCTGGTTGTACTATTGGTTTTTTACATAATCAAATCAAGTAAGTTTTGAAGCTCTCCAGTTTGAATGTATAATCAAATGTAATTTTATAATCTATTTATCTTACCCGTACTACACTACAAAAACAATTACGATTCATCACGCTTTAAGGAAGGAAGTCAAGTTTCGCTTTGGGTTCAAATACTGATTGGTTAAACTATTGTAAGTTACGTCATAACCTAAGTTTAACTCTTGGGTAACTTAATATATGTAAATTTTACTTTTGTATGATTTAGGTAAGACTAGACGTTACGAATACAAGTTACGAATACGTACGATATGAAATCATCAATCAGATTCGTAGAAGTAAAGAAAAAGAGCAAATCATCCCAGAGATTCCTGGACCTTCCTTCATCCAAACTCCTTATCTCCTTTCAACCTTTTCCTCTTCCGTTTTTGAAATCTTGAGACAATCCTGTCTTATCTTGATAATAATTCAATAATCTTAATTTTAAATCAAATGTTTAAACAAAAGGGAGGATTCAGTACTACTCGATTCAATTTTAACAATTTCACGGTTAAAGTTCATTTTTAAAACTGAAGTCTATTTCCATTGACTTACAGTTTAGAAATTTTAACCAAAATCAAAGTCTTTCCCATAGTACATGATGTGGTGATCAATCACTCATCGTGCCTCCTGGTTTGCCACAATTTTTTATTCGTCATAATTTTGAATGATTAATTGAGAAAAGCGGATTTCCGCTGGCTTGAAATGTTTGATCAATTTTAAACATAAATTTTTGGAAAAAGATTAACTTTTCATCTAATCACGAGTAATCTTGAATCCTCTTCAAATGTTAAGTTTATATTTTTCTTTTTTTCTTTTTGAATTGTTATCTCGGCTCGTCAGGATTTGGATTTGTTTCATTTGAGACATGACGATCCTGTGGACAGATTAGTCGCCGAGCACTTTGTCAACCTTAATGGGAAACAGGTATAACAAATTTGCACAGGCTAAGTAAAACTCCTTACTTACCTAAAATTCCTTTCTCTTTCGTAAAGAAAAGTAGATTTTTTCACTGCACTAAGGGAAAAGTAGCAAAATCTGTCCAATCCAAAATAAATGAAATAAGTCCAATTTTGTTTAGATATTACGCAGCTAATCTTTTAGTAATTTTACAATGAGGCCTTATTTTTCTACGTTATCGATTTAGGTAACTTTATTTAATACTATTATGTAATTATCTATGTTGAGATTTGCATAGTTAATTAATAATACGTACGTCTTAATTTGTTTCCAAGAATATTTAAATACCCAATACCGGTAAGCATAATTTAATTTATAGTGCTGTGCTCCCTATGCTAAGAGGTTAAGCACTGTTTATCTTAATTATGCTTTAGTTGGTGGAACTTGGCCTTATAGTAAGATTAGTTAGTGATGATAATCAAGATTGGAATATTGGCAAATTAAAATTACCCAATTAGTTTAGCTGTTTGTTGAGTCTTAGCTTTAGCTTTGGAAATTTAGTCCGTCTATTATGGTCCTATTGTTTGTTGTAAAACTTGACAGTTTATTAATTCGTAAATTATCTTTGGTAGGTTGAAATTAAGAGGGCTGAGCCACGAGATGGACGAGGTGGTGGCATGGGAAGGCAGTCTGGGTGGGGTGCCATGGTTAGTACTTATGAACATGTATTTTATTTTGAGTTGCTTTTTAGATTTTTTGTTTTTCCGTTCAATTTATTTTTTGGTTATAAAATTTAAGGACAAATAGTAAAAGTTTTAAATTTTTTGTTTGCTTCTTAAAAAAATCTTAAATTGAAAATTGAGTAAAATTAGGGACGCTTGATAGGAATGTTTAAAATTAATATCTAAAGGGCGGCATGGGAAACCATATGCAGATGGGGAATCCAATGGGTCATATGGGTCCTGGAGGAATGAATCCTGGAGGAATGATGCAAGGATATCAAGGATGGGGAACTCCACCCCAACAAAGTGGCTATGCTCCTCAAGGCTATAACCCAGGTGGTGGTCAAAGTTACCAAGGATGGGGTGCAGCTGCTCAAGCAGCCAGTGGTCAACAAATGCCTCAATGGGGAAGCTATGGGACGACTCCTCAACAAAGCTACGGTTATGGTGAGCGGGCCAATACTCTGTACAGTAATTCGACTAGTAGGTACAATTAGTGTGCAGTGCTAGAACGATAAAATTAATACGAATACGTTACGTACGTACTACAACTACACACAAAATAGACATGTACTGTAGGTGTTATCTATTACTACTACTACTCTTACCTACCTACCTACCTACCATCATACACATAAAAATTGACTTGTTCAATGTCAAAACATTTGATCCCTCGTTTTATTTTATTAATTTAATTTAACTCTTTGTTTTTTGCGAATTGGTTTAAATTAAATTAAATTAAATTTAGCATGCTAGGTGTAAATTAAGTAAGTAATATTAATTTGAGAAATCAAAAAGTTGTCCATTGAATTTTAATGAATTGATTAAATTCTTTATAGTTCCAGGTTTTGGAACAATTTTTGGTTGAACAAGTGACATTTGTTTGATTATTTTCTCATACCCATTTCTTGGCATGTCATTTGGTTTGAGTTTAGGGCTGTTGAGAATTTAGTTCTATTGCAAAAAAATAAGAGAGGGATCAGGTGTTTTGACTGACGGACTGCATAACGAAACGCAAATTAAGGGAGGTTTTAAGGTCTAGTACAGAAAGTGTTGTCTTTTTGTAAATTTGAATTTGAATTGTTGAAATTTTACTACTTGCCTTCTTTCCTATCAATCTAGATGGATTCGAAGAGTGAGATTGTTTAATACTGATCTGATCTCTTCCCTTTGTCTTTCGACAACTGAAGCGAAAACCGACTCAGGCGAAATGACTTTCGTTTTTTTTAAAAGAACCATAGTCAGCTTCAATTATAATTTTACTATTGTTCCAACCGGACTGTCAAGAATCAATTAATCATTTTATGAAATTTGTATCTTTGTTTAAAGAAAAATTGTCCATTTAACGCTAAATTCAGTACGGATTACCTCGAACAGTTGTTTTTGCAACTTTTTGGACAAAAAAAACCCTGACCATATTCCTATTCATAAGTGCTCGGTTTTCTTTTAATGAACATTTAATTCGTAATCGTGAATCTCATGACCTTCCATGGACGTGGTCGGAACTTGAAAGAGTATTAGTATTAGGAATGACCACGTGAATAATGACAAAAAATGCTCAAAGCCCAAGTTTTCGTCATTCTTCAATATTTCTGTGCTAGACCTTAATATAGCATGAGAGATTAGGACCTTACATTTACATGATAGATTTCATTAGTTAAGATTTTAAGTTAAGATGATGCGAGACAAAGGGTTGAGTACTAGGTTATCATTCGAATTGGCGTGTAAAACAGACAATCCAACCAACGAAATGATGATGGGTGGTGCAGGTACTACTCCGCAGAGTAATTACGGAGCTGCTAATTGGAACTACCCAATGGGTCAGAATGGTACCAGTACAGGAACAGGAGCACCACAAGGAGCTGACATGTACGGCCGTCAAGGGTCAGCTGCAGCAGCTCCTGGAACACCTGCAACTGGTCCAGCCCCAGCCAAACCTAGTTCCAATTATCCTTATTCTGCTCCTGCTCCTCAGTACGGTTCATCAGCAGGATACAGTCAACCGCAAGACGGTGCATCGGCTGGTGCCTATGGACCATCTCGAGCATACGGTCAGCACTACAAACACTAAGAAATATCTACTTTCAAAATTTTGCCACTCATTCACTGACTTTTTCCCGTTCAATTATTTACTTTTCATTTCCTTTGTTTCTTGTCTAAATACTTCAATTTTAATTATTAACTTTTGACAATAACGTAAATAACATCTAGATTCCAGTTCGATTTAAAGTTTTGTTTTTGAAATTTATCTCAGATGTTTTAAACTTTGGCCCTCAAATATTCGGTTAGTGGAATTTAATGGTTTTAAAATCATAAAAAAAGGGAAGTGTTGTTGCTGTAATTCTTGTGACCATTAATTTTTTTCTGACCTGCTTGTAGTTTATAAGCTTCCCTTTCTGTCTTGGTTGGACGTTGAGTATTGTCAGTTGTCGTTTTAATACTTGTTGTGGAGATGAGCCCATTCCGTTGAGTAATTCTTTCAAGTAGCAAGTTTGAGACTTAAAAATTTATTTTGTAGACTAAGGAGATAAGTTTAGAGTTAATATTAGCTTAGTGTCATTTGGTCAGATTCGGATTCACACACTGAATCTAATTGTTTGACTTTTTGAAAAAGTTAGACAAGGGTTAGCGAGTTTGACGATTTTATTAAGTGTAATGCAATGGGAGCTTGATAAGTACAGTAGTGCATGCTTTAATTAATTAATTAGTAATTAATTTTGCTTGGCTGGGCTCAACAACCAGGCTTGAGCACATTTAGTTCCAAGTGAACCAAGATAGACCTGACTTGAATGAATGTGTCTAACCTGTACTCGTACTTGCATTTAATTTAGCTCTTAAGACCTTAGCTATCCACTCTATATATATTTTAATTTGGTTATGGGCTATGGATATATGAGCTCGTCAAACCCTGCTTTTGCTGGTTTATGTTAATTTTCTTTTGCTTTTTATTTCTTTAATTTTGTGAGCTTACATGAATGTTACTAATTTTTGTGTGTTTTTTGTTTGATTGATGTTTCAGGGACAGGGGCAGCTTCTGGTTATGGAACAGCGGATGCTACAGCTGCAGGAAGTTATGGAGGACCAGGTCCCCAAAGAGGTGGAAGTTATTCTGCTCCTGGACAAGCATCCGGGTATCATCCATATCGTCGGATGTAAAAACATCATTACCTACAAGACTCCAGCCAGCCTGTGAAGTTTCTACTACTCACTTTAACATCACCACAAGAAAATATATTTACCTACACTACACATGAATTGGATATACCGGTCATGCTTACAAAAATAATGCTAACAACTAAACTACTCTACGTTACGTACGTTTACAATACAATTGACTTAAAATATAAACTCGAGTAAACTTAAAAAATATTAAACCGTTAAACTTATCTAATCTAATTTAACTAAATTATTGAATGAGGTTTTAAAGGCTGGACTGATTGTGAAGTTAGAGGAAGGGAAGGGAAGAAGTGAATTTATTTAAAATCAGATTTTGTTGTCAAATATTTATGACATGAACATTGTACTGCTCGTGCTCTTAAATATCTTCCATTATTCTAGGTAATTCAAAAACCTATGAGTTATGTTTTTTTTTGTTTCGTTTTTGTTTTTTTGTCCTACCTGATCATGAATAATGATTTGAAAATATAAGGGCAAGGTCTTTGAGCTTGTAAGCTCTTTCTTTGTAAATATTTCAATACTTTTGGCATTTAAAGTCATTGACTCCTTTGGGATTAATAAATTAGCAAATCTAATGGGTAAAAATAAAAAATAGCCCTAAGTTAAATTTTTTTGGGTGGCCAACTGTGAATACTGACTGGATTATGACTGGCCTTCGCCTTGTTATTGTTGTCTTTTTTGAAATTATGATTTGATTTTCAGTTGATTATTTTTCCCCTAATGTGATTCATATGATTTAATTATTATAAAATCTCAATATTTGTTTCTTGTACTCAAGGAGGGCATTGTAAAAATCACTCTAATTTGGTAATTTTGTGTAGAAGTAAAAATCCATGGATGTTGTAGAGCTTCTACTACTAGTTGGTTAGTTTAATTAATTAATTAATTGACTAATTACCAATTAATTCAACGTGGACTGACGAGTAGAAAAACTTGGATCATGTGGTTTGTGGTAGTCGTCGTCGTCGTTTTTGACTAATTCTGACTAAATGCATAACGTAAATACGACTAGAAAATGATAAAAATTCCATGTAGGTTTAGAAAATTAGCTAAGGCTAAGAAATAGGGTTAAAATAATTTGTAAGGTCTTGTTGTTTAGGTCTAGTTGTGGACGAGGTCACCCGAGCTCGAGCTAAAATATTTCCCACACACACAAAATGTACTGAGATTCTGAAAAGAGTCTTCTTCATATTTAAACTTAAAAATTAAACTTTAGTTAATTATTAAGTCAGGTAAGGACCGATGAAGTCAACAGAAATTTACAAAAAATCCTAACTTATTATTATTATGGATTATCCTACTACCTAAGATAACCCTAAGTATTTGTGTAGTTTGCATTGCAATTGCATCTCAACAACTTGATAAAAGAAAAAAACTTACTACTTGGAACGATAAGGATTTAAAAAATTTAAATTAAATTAATTACTATACTACTAGTACGTGTTTAGGTCAAGGTCAGGTTAATTAATTTGAAACTAATAAGTACTACTAAAACATATACGTGACGTGTAACAACGCCGTAAAACTCAGCGACGCCCACTAGCCAACAACTCTTGTACATACTATTTACTAAAATTTAATGTGAGTGTGTGATGTGTGTTGTGTGGATTTTTCGTGTTGTCCTAAAAATTTCAAAATTGGGAGACAACGGAAAATAAAACTTGAAGAATTTTCTTTAAAATAATATCACTTTTTTATTTTATTTCATGAAAGTGCACAGGTACAATGGAAATCAATGGTTAAAATAAATTGAATAGGAACGAATACAGGTTATACGATTAAAATTAAGATTCCGGAAGTTCAGGTTGAGGTTAAAATTAGCAAGCTTGATTAATTAATCCAATTTTCAAGGTCTAAACTATTTAGAATATTTTCTAACCGACTTGCTTTGGGATCATTTTCAACCCGAACAATTGGTTTTGGCACGTTAAGAGTTTTCTTTTTTAAATATTTATCTGGGTAGACCCGCCGCCCAGATTTCATTTTCACTGGTTCTTCCTTTGTTCCGTATAAGACTAGAGTCACGTCTTCCATATAACCTTCATTTCTTCTATTTCTTGTCTAGAAAAATATAAAAAATATAAATTTTAGTCCACAATGATTTTCTATGAAGTCTTACTGAATCGGTCAAGTTGAACGTCCATGTCCCCTTTGGGTTTTCACCCCATGTATGAACTGACATAAATGGCCAAGCATTGAATCCAGTAGACGAAAGGTCATTCTTTCGAGGGATTAGAAGTTCGGTCGTCGTACCTGTAATTGTAATTAAGGCGATAGATAATATTCTTTTTATATTGATTTGAATAAATAATTACCCTTTGCGCTCGTGAGTTCAATTTGTAAGGCTCCTCTTGTACTGTAATGAACTGTCGTGAGGACTTCGACGTGTTCTAAATAGTTTATTTCATTCTCTGTTCCTTCACACCCATTTGTTTCAAATTTGACAAGTTTCGGCTTGGTTGGGTCCACTACTTTTTCGGATCTGCAAAACAAGAGATGATGAGATGGATCCTAACTTTATCAGTGACTGCAGAAGATACGAGGGTGGCGATAGGACAAAATGCAAGGATCAGCTCAACACAGATTCGGATTAAATTACAATTAGCTAAGAATAGAATATGCGAATTGCCTATTCATCACTATCAGACAGAATACAATTCAAAGATTTTGTGTGACCTGCGAAAACCAATTGACCAACACATCGTCTTTGACGACAAGAAAGCTAAGAAAATTCAAGAATTTTCCGACGTGTGCGAATTACAACTGGAAATTGGACTCCTGAAATTCATCAATCGTGGGCAGAAAAGTAAAAATCCAGAGATAAGAAAAAAAGTGCAAAGGAAGAATAAAATAACCCTGATACACAGTACAGTACAGAGAAGATGATAAGATTGCACAGCATACGCGATCTCGGCCTAAGAACGTAAGACGAGCTAAGAGTTAGAACTCACAGTGGAAGTGATTTGACACGACAGATTCGTTGTGGTGGAACGTTGGTCCAATTTTGCCCAGTTGCAACCATTCCATGAGCATCCATTAGACCAAAACCGAATCGAGAATTAAATTATGAATCCAACTCCATTCACTTTCCATCCTTCATTGTTTTTGAGTGGACTTGGTTGAGCTGTCCATACGACCAAATGATGAATGTCTCTCCATGTCAATGATGGGCTAGAAAAACGAGTCAATTATGCGTATCCTTGCAAATTCCGATTTAAATTCCAAGTATCATTTGCACAACACTACTGCTTACTTTGCTTCTAGAGTTAATGCAACAATTCCAGCAGCCAAAGGGGCTGAAGCAGAAGTTCCAGTATGACCCACAGTACAAGTATCTCTAATGTCCGTCGTTGCCTACAACAGTGAGAAAAAAAATCCTGGAATTAAACACACATTGATTTTTACTTCAACATTACACAAATAACAACTCGAGACACTTGACAAAACTTCTCTGTCAGACCAAGGCAGGAGAAAGGTTCAACTTTCTCCTTTGGATAAATAAACATGTTCCTTCAAAAAATCTCTCCTCTACGACTCTATTCCGACTATGAGTAAAAAGTAACCAAGAACTGTCACAACATAAGAGCCTCGCTCAGGCTCAACTCTACTGTGCTGTGGCTATATATTATTTAAAAAGTGTCCTGACCGTATTTCATGGCAAGTAAACGTCTCTAGAAAAATTGTGTCCTTCTCTCTACTTCAAGACTCGACTCAAGTATTCTGTCCTGTTCTGTGTAGAAATATAAAAGGATGAATTCACTCACAATTTTTTGATCTGTGTATGCCCCACTTGAGTAAGTCACTGCCATCGTGGATGGACACATTTCACCGTACCATGGAAAAGACCCAGACTCAGATGCAACTTCCAATTGAGAGTGTATAAATACTGGAGGCATAGCCATCACAACTACAAGCATCACCTTTGGCCCCTCCATTCCCAGATGCCCATACGTAGTTAACGCCTTTTCCACTTCGACCCTGTGACCAAAACGTGTGTCCAATTAGCACAAGGGCTGAGATGCACAATTTAATTAAAATTTCTTTATACCTGAGTGATCCCCTTGAGAAATGCTAATTGGGCCAAACGACCGGGCCCTTCCACAACTTCTCCATTATCGTTAGGGCCCCAAGAAGCAGAGTAAACGTCAACTTTGTCCAAGGCAAATGCCAAGGCTTCACCTTCAACTTGATCACTCACGGGACCATCCAACATTCTTATACCTTGAATTAGACACAAAAAGTGTAAAAGTTTTTACGCATTGATTAAAATAAATTATTTGCAGCCCTTTACCTCCGATTCTTGAATTGTAAGCGATTCCAACTCCACATTTTGTGTTATTTGCTTTCATGGCCACTTCACCTGCACAACGTGTTCCGTGGCTACTAATTGGTGTAGAATCATAATGAGGCATCGGGTCATCATCGTTGTCATTCAAATCAAAACTAATCTCTGGATTCTGGGGTAAAAATCATAGTGCTATGTGAATTAATAGTTCGTGCTATTAATTTAATTAATTTAAATCAACACACATAATTTCCAATCAAATCCGTGTGGTTATGTTCGAGCCCATCATCCAATATCACGACGTTGATTCCTTTCCCTGTAATCCCCATATCAAATACTGGTAAAACGTTGAGGTCGAGTCTTGGGAGTGAATCGCTGGTCCGAGTATCTTGCTGTAAAATGAAATTATTATTAGAAAATAATGATACGTATAGTGGTCAGAGTAAAATTAGATTTCGATTAAAGAGATCTGAAATGTTGACTTTCACCCACGAACGCACACAAAGTCAACTCAACAAAATCATTATAAACCTTTGAAGCAGTATTCCCGATTCCTTTGTCCATTTTCAAGCCATGCATTGCATTGTAAATTCAAACAGGGATTTTAATTGGACAGGTCAAAGCACTGGATTTACAGGTGCACTACTACGAATTTATTTGAATTGTGTTTTTGTACAAAAACCGTTTGTTCTGCTCAGTTCGATGCCCTTTGGCTTTCTGACTCTTTTGATTCAATAATAATCAAACGTATACAAAAAGGATTTAATTTGTGGGGTCGCATTGGTTTTTGGATTTGTGATTCAATTGTGTGAAATTGAGTGAATAGATAGACATTGACATGCGGGTTGGTGAAAGTTGGTGGTGAAATTTTCATTGGAAAGCAACCAGAAATCAAATGCATTATTTGACTAACCAAATACCATTCCTTTTCCCAAAGGACGTCATTGAATCGACCCTCGTTTGGATTTAAAGTTGGACTCAAATGCAAAAAGCTTCCAAGGCGAAAATCTTTAAGAATCTTTTTCCAATCTTCTAAACTTCGCTTCACTCGTTCTTTTACAAACAATTGATCTGCCCAGTTGACCTAAAGTGACAAAAATGAGTACTAAATGAATTGTCATCTTGTATTTAACTGATTTCTTACCCTTTCATCCGCAACCAGTTGATTCGTGAGTTCTCTAGCACTTCTGGAATGGGCGACTGGTTGATGTGGGTGCTCCATTCGATAGATTTGTGGGAATCCACGGACCTGGGAAAATATATGTCGTTAGTTTCCTTTTTAAATATTATTTTGTCACTACAGCAGATGAATTTAATTTTATTCATGCGTTATTGCTTTAAAGATTTGGTTCTAAACTCAGTTTCAAATAATAGCCCCGTTGAGAATTACGTATCTCCGAATTTACGATCTACAAACTTTCCATTTTATTGTATCTTGCCCAAGCCCTTCGCCCTGTTACATTTCATTTCATTTCAACAAAATAAATTGACCTGAATTCATTTCCCTTGTCTGTCGACCGCATTAACCTCAGTTTGACATTGGCTTTTACTCTTCCTGGTGTAATTCCAATCCGAATCTGCTTTCACTTCCAAGCCAAGCCAAGCCAACCGCACTTAGTCCACTGGTTAGCTTTTAGTGGAATTTTTATAAATGAATTACCTGACCCAAGTTGACATATCCAGTTTCCTTGGCCAATTGATTTGCATGTTCTTCCCCTTTGGGTACATAGACGAGCCACTGATTCATGTAATGGCGAGCAGAGTCATCCCCACCGTGATTGGCTAATCTGGGTTCTAAAAATCTGCTAGAACCTCCAGAATTTCCGGATCCTTGTCCTTGTCCAGGATCTGGCTCCAATTCTCCGTATAGTCTTTCCAGTAAATCATCTAATGACTGTTCCACGTTAACCAAATTAGGAGGAATTCCTCTCATATGATAAGAGGTAGATGGTGAAATTTGGAGGGTCACGATGACTAGTAGTATTGAAATGAACCCAAACATTTTAAAAGCCTTCTTGGGATTTTATCCAGAAAACTGATCAAAATTTTGAGACGTGGAATTAAATTTAGCTGTTTGGCCTGGGCCTAGAACTGGACTACTGCTACTGCTTCTACTAATGCTACGTTTCGTTACGTATTGTACGTTGCGTATGTACAAATGCAAATGGATGGAAAGACTCAAACCAAATAATGATCCGGATTATCGCAAATGACTTGATGACTTCGACTTGTGGTGACTCTAGAGCTGGAGCTTGGCTTGGCTTGTGGCTGTAACGCAGCATCTTCATTCTAGATGAGTTTTCATCATTATGTTTCATCCCATATGTTCTTCGTCTAGTCTACCTGGATAGATTGAATACTATTGACATTAGTGTATGACTTTGTAAGCTTTTAAAGAGAGCGAAGGATAGATTAACATTAAGCCTCAGTTTCTGTACGTACTGTCTCATTATTCGATGCAAATGCCTACTAGTAAGTTCATTATAATGATCCATGCAAAGTACATGTTATGTGTAATGTGTGTAGAATCCAAATCTAATCACGATAAGTAAATGATTCTCGGTTTTACCACCGAATTACTCTGAACGTGATGACAGGAGTCATACTCATAGGATTAGCCAAGCCATACGAGTTGTCGGCTTGTACTCTGGGGATATCCTGGATATGTAAATTATGGCTGACTGAATGGATCCGATGCTTACTTTACTTAGTCTGGCATAGGCAAGGCAGGCGATAACATGGATCTGTGGAGAAGGACATGGCATCTGCATGGCATGGCATTTACTTGCGGTTAAGAATTCACCTGGGATTTTTTGTATACTGCGTAAATTCACATCTGACAGGTTGTTCACACTCTTCCATTTAATTTTCAGAATACAAACTTTGTACTTTTTACTTCAAGGAATGGAATCTGTTTATGTTCGAATTTTGCAAAACCTTTCCTTGTGACCATTTAATTATATAACTTTGGTACGAAATATCAGAAGCTTCTATAACATATATGACAAACTTGATTTTCCTTAGATTTAACCTTGGATTTACATGTGGACAGTGGTGTTCCACCCACTCATTTCCGTCACCCAAGTTCAATTTTGTTGCTAAATGTCCTAAAAATAGAAATTAATGTTTATTCTATCAGGAATTACTCAAATAAACGAAACTGCACTAATAAATCCATTAGCACCATTTGCCATTGACATGTATATCTTATTAAAAGTGGAAAGTAAAGCTAAAGCATCACACGTCAGAAAAAATTCTGCAATTAGAAGGGACCTAACCCACAACATTTTTGTTTGACACGGAAAGTCATGGTGTGCAGATGTAAAACTATAATTGCACTACTCCGGATTCGAGTTTTTATTTACGTAGCCACCCGTGCTTTTTCATCCCACGCTAACTAAGCGGAAGCGCCCAATTTTACTTTACGTCACTAAAACAAATTGTAATTGGTATACCAGGTAGTTGAAGTCACAAAATCAGAAAAGAGTAACAAAATTTCAAGTTATAGCGTGACATTTGGCATGCAATGAAATTATAAGGTAGCCAAGGTAGGCGGCAGACGCACCCTTAGGAGTGAATCATTTATTTTCAATTTATTATCTGCCGTTGAAATCCTAGTATGATAGTAGCCGCCCTAAAATTATGACATTATGCCGGCCGCCAGAAGGCCAATTCCTTTTATCGTTCTTTGGAAAACAAAAAAAAATACACTTTAGCACGCAGTGAATATCCTTGCAATTACAATTTCAACTCATTTTGAGTCAGAGTCAAAGTCAGAGGGGTTTCTGTTGTTCACCATGTCGAAAGATTTGCTCTCCACTATTATTATCGTATGCGTAAAATACCCGAACAAGAAGAAAAGCATGATGCAACGCAAGTAGGGTGGATGGAATGAGAAATTAAGGAAGGATTCAAGTCTTAAAACAAAAAACACATCATTTGCTCAAACTAGGGCATGTAATATCGATTCAATTTGGCGATTTCGATATTTCGATATTAGGCCATCCCAATATCGATATTTGAATATCGAAATATCGAAACAAAAATTTCAATGAAACTATTGATCTATTACGCTGGGTATTTATTTTTATGTTGGATTCAAATTTTACTTTATACTTCTTTATTATCTAATAACTTTGGCTTCTGCATTTGGTAGTGAGATCGTAAAAGATCTTCTATATCTTTTGCTCGTCCACTCATCAAATGTGATGCTAAACTTTCCTTCGGCTTTTTTAATAATTCCAATCTCATCTTTAATCTGACTTCTGATTTTAATCGCATGTTTAACCACAGTTTTCCGAATAATCTGTGGTGTTTATGGGACAGTGCACGGTGGAGTAACCACTATTTCCGAACAAATTCCGCAAATCAGTTGAAGATCTAATTACAGCAGATGACAGCCCATCTACGGTTGTCAAACGGGACAGCACAGCTTCCATTGAATTGTCTTCAAGGGTAGGCATAAAGGCTGTAATTTTCGGTTGCTTTTTTGATGTTGTGATGGCGATTGCACTGGATTCCCGACTGGAACAGAAAATTATGCAAAATATAAACTACCAAAAAATTTAGGGTTCAAGTGTCAAACTAGTCCCATACCCAGTAGTATTTCGTTTCGTATTTCCGAATAATCTGTGGTGTTTTTGGGACAGTGGAGTAACCACCATTTCCGAACAAATTCCGCAAATCAGTTGAAGATCTAATTACAGCAGATGACAGCCCATCTACGGTTGTCAAACGGGACACAGCAGCTTCCATTGAATTGTCTTCAATGGTAGGCATAAACGCTGTAATTTTCGGTTGCTTTTTTTGATGTTGTGATGGCGATTGCACTGGATTCCCGACTGGAACAGAAAATTATGCAAAATATAAACTACCAAAAAATTTAGGGTTCAAGTGTCAAACTAGTCCCATACCCGGTAGTATTTCATTTCGTTTTTTCACAATAATTTTGTGTCTTGTCCTTAGATGCACATGAAGTCCAGTCGTTCCTCCAGCCGTGGTTTTCAGAATTTGATCACACTTTGCAGTTTGTCCCTCTTTCTCTTTGACAAAATAGTCCCACAAAAACCGTTATCTTCATCTGGGTTTGAATGGGATTCAAGTGAACTAGTTTGAGACGAAGATGTCTCCCTATTTCAAGTTTTGAGTTGTTTAAATCTAAATCTACACAAGAGATTTGCAAAACTACTCGCGAACGAAATGCAACTGACGGTCTTATTTATATTTTGTGCAATATGCAGCGCGTTTGATATGTTTCATAGATGTCGCAATGCTTGTATTCGTAAATACTACAATATCGAAATATCGATATTGGGCGTTCGATATTTCGATATTTCGATACTCAGAAATCTTCCAAAATTTCGATATTTCGCGATCTCGAAATTTCGATATTACATGCCCTACTTGAAGTAATAAATTTTAAGAATTCAGAAAAAATACAACGCTAAATATCAAGAATTTGAAAGTCTCTTTCCCCCCAAGCTGTGAACACCACACTAGCCTACGTCGACGCCAACCTAGAACAGAACGGGAACAACTGACTGACCGAGCTTATGCTTAATATACTTCCGCGTCCAATTAAAAACAAAGTTAGTAGTAGTAGTAGTAGTTCGTATTGCGCTTTGATTTGAGTATGTATTTATAGCAA
>WJEZ01001586.1:0-16840 GCA_009869925.1 Thalassaphorura encarpata
GTTTCATCATGCCATCTTCCATTTCTAAGTTTCTGAAAACTAGAATTTGTTTTTGTAATTTCTGCACCCAATTCCATAGCGCTACATTGGAATTCCGGAGGATTAGTGTCACTATTTTCAGGGTAAGTGCAACTCAGGCTCCGATTGTGATGGTGAATATCATGATTACTTCCGCCACTCGCGTGTGAATTGTTTCTACCACATTTATTGTGTCTATGAAGACTTGAGCTGAGCCCATTTCTTCCTTTTATTCTTAGTAGTGGAGATTGATCTTTGGGGAGGAAAAAACTGGCCCTTGAGCTCATGCTGCTGATTTCAGATAAAGTTTCTGGACTTGCGAGTGGAGCCATCCAGTCTTCATATTTTAGAGGACCAAATATCTCCTTGAGTGTGCTACCAGCATCGCTGCAGCCGGAACTGCTGTTGTTTCCTAAACTGGATCTCCGCTCATGGATGCGAAGATTTTCTTCTTTCTCCAAAAATTTATCTTGCATATTTGTAACGTAGTCCCAACTCAAGTTTAAAGAAGCCAAAAGATTTGTCAAGCAAATGTTCGTCGGAGTCAATTCGCCATCATTCTCTACATCTGCATCAGCATCAATTATCAATGGACTTGGATTCATGAGCGTACATTCGGGGGAACTCCTTGTAGGGGTAATTACATTCGTGAAACTAGTCTCCATGCAAACTCTATGTTGTGGGGAACTCCTTGGTCCAGAATGCGTACTTTCCAATAAAGAGTCTTTGGACATTGTAAGGGGTGACGTACTACTCACAAGGGTTCGTTGAGGCTTAGCTGGTCCATGATTACTCACAACCTGAAAGCATACATAAAAATCCATTATAATCATATCACCTTTATAAAGCATGAAATGAACGAGTTGCAAAGTAACACATATATAAATATAAAATCAACCAAAATAAGAATAATGAATTATGAGATTACTAATTACTGAAATTTTAGCAAACTAAGAAGCTGATAAAATTCCAGCAAAATAGTACAAAAATATTTATAATAGAGGTTTATACCCTGTGAAGAGCGCTGAGAACTTGGTCCGGCATATGGTCCTAACAAGAATTGCGTTTCACACATCACTTATTTTCTTTAAATTAATTTCGATTTGATTCTACACATTATAAATATTTACCCTCAAGCTGCTGGAACTGATTACGACTTGTCCGTAATCAGTATTTTCGGTCCAGAGGGCTTGGAAGACAGGTTCTCCTTTTTTGATTACCCTTCTACGTAATGGAAAAATTAAACAGATAACAATTACTGTGTGCAAGGATTTCTAAAATCTAAAAGTAATTTAAAAATCAAATAATTGCATTGCATGTAATATGAAATTAATATAATTTGTATAAAAGACAATTCGCAATAAAGTTGACATGCGTGTACTGTACTTTCACTAACTAAGAGGTTTATTGGATTAATCAGCACAAATTGGGCATAATTCTTCTAATCCGCAATTCCGAGCTTGCGTGCATACAAACCCACTCACACCATTTCCATACACCATACAAAGGCATTGAAATTTCAACTGTTTAATTGCACCGAAAGATGACCAAAATTACATCACCGGGAGTAAAGAGAGAAATAAAAATTGTCTAATAATTAAATTTATGTCTCGTTTGCACAATCGGCTTCTGAATTAAGTTTTGACAGATTATTAAAGAACTGAATTGAAATGCTACAAAATAGAGTTGTTTGGATGTTGGAATAATTGGAAATTTTACTCTTCCGTACGTGTGGAATAAACCGCCATGCTTTGCCTTAAGTATTCAACTTCCTGTAATGGAAGAGAAAGCACTGATGCAAAATGCTAAAGGGAATACGATAGACAAAATTACAGGATAAGCCGCGAGGTAATTGGAACCGGCATTCAATAGCAAAATGTACACGAGTAGAGGACATGCCTTCGGCATTAATCATCATCAGTGTCATCCAGGTATTAATATGATAAATAGACAAGGAAATACTAGAAATGAAAATAGCCAAGTACCATGACACATGCGGGCCGCAACATAAATGAGTACCTTTACAGGAGCAGAAATTTAGTAAAAGTAAGTATTCAAGCCCATTCGAATTTTTTGGGTCTACTAATGTAGACATTTAACTCACCTCCACAAGGATTCGTATTTTATCCTGATTTGTACATCGAATTCCCAAAGTTTAAAATGAGCATAAAACATTCATCCAGTTAGTCAATGATTAGTTAATTTTTGTATTCCTCAAAGAGTTAGGCACATATTCCCATACTTCAATACGAGAAAGTCAGCTCAGTCAGAGCAAGACAATTAAAATAATCTGGCTCATCTCGTTCCACGGATTAGTATTATCAAGTTCAATGAAAGGACAGATACGTGAGAAGAAAGATAATCAAATTATTTGATTTGAAAGACAAGATAGTCAGACGCGCGGAAAAATTAATTGGGCGAAAGTTTTTCTACTTTTTGAGTATTGATTTGAATTAACATGAGAAGCTATGTTAGATTTTGGGAAATAATTTAATCACATATTGCTAAAATATCCAAAAATAGAATTCCATCTCTTCAATTATATTAAGTATACTGAGTGAGTGGGCGTATTACATCCAGACAGGCGGTTTAGTGGATGTTGTAACTTTATATGAGCTAAAATAATACATCAACCCACTCACTGTTGTATATTAAAGTCATTTGCTAGGAAATATTTGGACCCAAAAATAGAAATGACATTTGTGTGTCATTGTCATTCATGTAGAAAGACTTTCACCGAGAGGAGTTGGATATTGTGTGGCTTGTCTTGTGTGTTTGATTAAAATGTTTTTGGATGTCTTTATTTAATCCTTTATCTGTGGGTGCACTTGTTGTTGAAGAATGGAGGAAAACGAGTTGAAAAGTGCTTACTCATCTCTCTTGGGATGATGCCTAACAATGTGCATGATGCGACCGGGCGGATACAAAGGTTGATGGACAGTTAAAGAAATAGCACTTTCATTTGGATTGATTGTCACTTCACGAAGGTCTCTCAAGGAGCGACGAGATTTCATAAACTCTTCACTCTGAATCGATGGAGCCGAGCTCAGTCTTTGTGGCATGGCAAACTCGGGTCTAAAATTTAAAATAAAATTCTAAAAACAACATCTAAAATTTGATAAGATATGACGGTATACGAATACGTAATAATTAAACTGAGCTTACGTTAAGCAAACTATTTTGATGACGGGTCCCTTAAGACTGAAGAATTATTATACATATACCGTCATATCTTATCAATTAAATTATTAAAAATATTATTAAAATTATTAATTCAAATAAAAAGATTACCTGAGGCAACAACAACAAGCCATCCCACTCATCAGTGTTTGCCACTGTAAGAGATGAGAGAAATGTCATCATCATAAAAGGATTTGCATACATAGCATAGCATTCTACCTCCACGTCTCCTCAATTTAATCAACTAAATGTGGTAAAAGGATTTTTGGATTGTTAATTTCCAAACCAACCTACTCTTCTGCCCTGACAAACACAGAACTTCATGGAAAATGAAAGGCTCTGGCTTGGCTTGTCTCTCTGTTTGAGAAGGAAAGTTGGATAGAAACTCCTTGATCTCATAAATGGATTATGATCAGAACATAACAGAAAGAGTAGTAGCTAAATTCTTCCTAACATCTAGGTGCCTGTCTGACTGACTGCGACGTCAAATGAAGACACATCAATAAACAACCCAGTCAGTCTATAATCTGACTACTGCATTTTCGAATACATCCTATACAAGCTCACTAAGCCTTTTAACAATGTATGCAGTTCTAAAATTCGGTAGAAATAATCAAGCTAAAATTATTTTAAAATTCATTTGAAATCTGAGAACATGATATTATATTTCTTGATCACGGATTGTGCAACCTAACGTTGTGGTCAAATACATTAAGACTAACAGTATAGAATCATACAGTAGTGAAACTGACATATTTGAATGCATAAAATACCTTAGGATTTTGACTCTTCTTCATGGCGTTGATAAGGTCGTGGCGAAGAGCTTCCATTTGGGAAAGACCAATCCTTGGAACAAGATCTTTTCCAACAATGACTGAAGTCACAAAGGATTTTGTGTACTCTACCACGGGCATGCTATTCAAATGCAAAAAAAATGATTATTTCGACTGTTTACATTTCGAGTCCTCAGAATCCTGAGCACTTTAATTGAATGTCGTAGGTATAAAAATCAAATGGGTGTAATCCAAGTTGTAATATGATCACAAATTAGTTTTTAGTTTACCTGAGGAGTCCTCCTGGTGGAGCATACGCAAAGCACTCTAGTGTTGGGTACTCATCTTTGAGCAGAACGGCCAAAATGGCCGCCGTCCCAGCCCCTAGCGAATGTCCAACAAGGACCAGTCTATACGCATCTGTCCGACGATCGCCCAAACGATTGAACGCTTTTTCCAAAATCTTCTCGCCAATCAGTTTAGATTTCATGTACACGGCTGCTTGGACAATGCCCTTCCATTTCCCAACAAAAAAAATGAGAAATCCATTAAGTTCAGTAAAGTAAGGCTGCTCCTAATATAAGGAAACTGAGACGGCAGTCTTGGATTTTTACTTTATAAACTAAACTAGATTTGGACTACCCTCCGGCTAAGACCGTAGCATGAAAAATAAGAAAAGAAAAATGAAAAAAATTGGATTATTCACTTTATGGCCAATCCAATCTTCTCGAGGCGGTTCAATTGGTAGTGCTTCGCCTTCTGCGTTCAAATCTGTGATCACATCCTGTAAAATTGATAAAGAATCCCCTTAAGAGCTCAGAATATATAAAAAAACATATGCTGGGTGTTAAGCTGGAGGTCAATCCTAGCGCTAGATTCGAATATTTCTAAAAGTCGTTAATACGAACCACCCAATGAAATGACTTAGCTTTCTGAGAAGAAATGAAGTGACTTATATTCTGGTTGACTGTTCTTGAATGGGTGAAGAGATTAGGTTCTTCAGAAATGAAAATAGTCGAAACCTGACCATCGTCTCTAGCTTACATGAAATGCCAAAGTTTGCAAAAAGAGACTAAAAATATAATCCTTTCTACAAAAAATTACCAAAGAGATGAAAGAAAAATTCTTGTTTTGTGGCTTGTGAAGGAATTTTTTTGCCAAAACTGGGAGCATTTTTCTTTGGAATTCGCTTAAGGGGCATTAGTGTGTAGCAAAATGACTTTATCCAGTCTTTCTTTTCACCAAGGGTTTTCCTTTGAAAAATATACAATGAAGTAGCAGCTGGATTTTATTTCGGCGGGTTCGGGTGGGGTTAGCAGGGGTTTGTGGTGAATAGTGTTTGCTTTCACTGAGAGAGTCAATCAAGTGGAATGTACCTTAAGCGAAAGTGTTCCTCGAATTGACACGACAATGGCTTCTTTGTCATAGTCGACAACAACAAAGAATGGAGTCTGAAAGGAGGAATAAAAAAATCAAATAATACGATTAATTTAGAATCTTGGGTTATCAGCAGTTTTCTGATAAACTAGTGAAATGTACAATCTTAATATTAAATTTTGAGATTTTGAACCAATGTACAAAAAAACATATTTTAGGGCAAAATCTGCCTACAGTTCTCCGTACCTGTCCAACGTCCACGTGATATGTGGCATAGATGACGTCAAATGTATCTGGAGGAAATACAGTAGGGATGACAGCATAATTACAGTAGCAACAATTATCCTCCAAAACAACTTCCGACAAATCTGGACGACAACAGCAGCATCTACAACAAATTCCAAGAATATACAAACGTTAATGACGACGAAAATATGAAGTAATATTCGCAGAGTTGTCTGCAACAATGTTGTCTACAATCTGTACATCCACGCTAAATGTGCAGAGTCCCTTGCCCAAATCCACACCCACGCACAAAAAAAGTCGTAAAACTCATGACATGGTTTTATTTCCTTAGACTTGTTACATTGACTCACTTTAAATTTGAGCAGAGGTTCCAGACGCCTTTAAGTCCATTGGGAAGGACGTACCATGGCCACCCATATGCTGCCGAAGCATAGTGCATGAAATGAACAACATTTCGAAAAGTCTCCAAGTCCTTGGGATCATTCATGGCGACAAACCGGGTCTTTGGAGTAATGGCAATCCCAGATAGAAATTCGTATACTCCGGTACGAGCATGCTGTTCAAATGAAAATAATAGAGAGTATGTCTTAGATAAAAAATCCATGGATTTCTGTTACGTCAGCTAAGCCAATAGCATTGTTCCTTTTCAGAACGAAAACAAGATTCCTCTCAGGTCATTTCACCCTGATGGTGTAGTAAAGTAAAGAGGGTTCGGATGTCTACACAAAACAAGATACTCGTCCCATTCCTATAGCTTTCTTCTATAACTTTTCCATTAAGAAAAAAAAGACAGCGGAAAGCTTTTCCTATTCATTTCCTTCCAAATTAAACAAGGACTCTGTCCTATTCCAATGTTTATTTATCATGTCTTCCCACCAGCACATAGTCGTCGACTTATGTCTAGACTTAGCGTTAGGCTATATTAATTTAGAGAAAAAATCCGGGATGTAATAATTTTAATGGGATAGGTGCTGCGACGAAAGAATTCAGAGTTTCTTCGAAGCATTACAATTCAAGATCAATTATTTGATTCGTAGAGGCACAACAGGGTGAAATGAATTCTACAGCATGCATCTCTGATATATCTAAGAATAAAAACTAAATTAGTAGAGTAAATTAAATATTGACCTGTTTGACAATAGAGCACTGTTCAAGACGTTGGAGACGTTTGAGTAAAACGAGAGCGACGATAACATCGGACGGCACAACATCCAAATCTCTGAAGAATTCTGAGAGAAGACGAGCCAAGTCGGCGAATGAGTCCTTAATGGGAAAGAAATAAAATAAGATTAAGTGGAAGATGGAAGGATTAAGGCCACCACAGCAGCAGTTGGGACGAAAGACTCAACAGACGGATAAAAAATACTTTAGAGATCTTCTAAGTCCTAGTGAAAATAATACGCGTAAAGTTCTTTTGCTTTCACCACAAAATATCACGTTTCGGCCACAACAACATGTGGCTCAAGTTTTGCCATTTATAAAATACCATTTACTCGTTAGCGCTCCACATTTTATGAGGGGAATCCCAACCAGCGTAAGGAAATTCCCCCAAATGTACTAATAACACATTTAATGGTGAACATTTCGGTTGGAAATAAAACTTACTCGATTTCTCTCACTCCGGTGCATGCAACAGAATAAAAGTCTGCAACGATGATTCCAGCTGTCTTGGTAAGCACGTATCACTTTCCTACAAAATTCAAGTATGTGGATCATAAAAGATATTCAATATAAATTTCATTTTCACACATGAACAAGTTACAGCTTAACTCGGTTTCCTTTATCCAACTAGTCCTACATCTTTAGATGCAATGATTGGTTTTATATCAAATTTCAAAACATTTTGCACCAACAAAAAAGTTGATACACAAAATCGGTCTTGAGTTAACGAATGGCCTGCAATAATGAAGAATTTATTCCTGTGGCGTAGTCAATCAGAAGTCTATGGAATTTGGTAGGAGCTGTCAGAAAGATGACTAAACTTTTATTCATCCAACTCGCCCCGCGCTTGCTTTCTCTAATTTAAGGATGCTGGAAGAGGTTACTGAGATTGGGTCATAATAGAATTAGGATTACATCACCAGGATGAAATTGGATTGGAGACTCAGGGGCACAGATGTCTAACTTTGCTATATCATCCTAATGTATTATGTCTGGCTGGGTGGGTCAATCAAAATACAACTAAAAGTAACATTTATATTTTCCAGAACTTTATCTGAGATTTTATGATGAATCCTTAAATCTACTTATTGTTTTAATAGTTCAATTAAGACAATGATTTTATCCAGGCTTTATTTTATTGGAAACGGTTGAGGCTTAAAATCTTTTGGAACGCATATCAAGAGATGCGAATTGACACAAATACGTCGATTTGGTTGGATTCCTTCCACATAAATCTAATTCGGATCAATTTGGTAGAACGGTAGGATTAGAAAGAGCCTTTCCATTCGTAATCTATTTGTTCTATGCATTTCATGTCGCGTCAGTCAGGAGAAAAAGGAATTGCGTGGAAAGGTTTTATCTTATCTAACCTTTGTCTCCAGTTCCTGTGTCGGCTACCAGAGCGTTTGTATGTTGGATACTTGAGCTCAAACTCCTTCCGATTTGCCACAAATCTTTTCATTTTGACCCAGGAGCGCCCCGCACCGTCATATGTACACCATGTGGTGATGAGGAGAGAGAGAAATACAAACCATGTACAAATTACAAGACCTGTGGAGAAATGTCAGCAATTCAATTATCTTCACTCCAAACACAATGAGGTCAGATTCACCTTCTGGCCACCCAGTCACTCACAGGAAAAGCTCATTAATTCTCTCTACACTACCAGCCTAGCCTAATCTGATCCCACTGCCCAGGATTCCATTGCATCTCTTACTTTATGAACAAAGGCAAAACTGTCTGACAACCAATATTTTCATTAACTCTAGTATCCAGTGGTGCCCTAAATATTTTTCATATGTTCTAAAGCCTGTAATAAATATTGAAAATCTAAGATTTACCAAAATCTGATATACATGAAGCATATGTACGTTGTTAAAAATTGTTCCGAAAATATTATAAGAGATTTTTTCCTTACCCAGAATGACTTGCTTGGAGATTGCGATTTCACAAGTGAAGTAGACACGATGAATCCAAGCAACGCCAAATCCAGACCACCCCAATTTGACACAGAGGACAACTTAAAGGAACAGAATATCAAAAAAGTTATCAAGTGTTGGAAGTTGAAGTCAACTCCTAAAGGACACCTTATGGAGCATTAATATTTTGAGAAGTAACAATTTCCGCCCCAGCTAGCCACCCATTTCCTTGTGAGAATTTTGGCATCCTGTCCTTATTTTCCACTTGAGAGATTAAAAGTTTGCAAATTAAAGGGAAGAAAGTGGAAAGGAGAGCAAAAGGAGTTGAAGTGTGTGTTGGTGACATGCGAAGGACGAATGTTAAGCCGGAAGAGGATTTTCGATTTCCGAATAAAACCTTCTTCCATGGATTCCTTAGTAGTGCTAGGCTAGTGCAGAGTGGTATCCTTCTTCCAAAACTTTTAGAAATCTATAGCACTACTAGATTCAATTATTATAGCTTACTTGTCCCTTCCATATGATAAACGTATGCAATGGGTTGTATGTAGGGAAGGAAAGGGAGAAAAAAAAATAAGAAACACAACTACTACTTGGTTTCCTTCCAGTTCTCTGCTTACTTTTCTACAATGTTGGAGAAGAAAGTGATTTAAAATGATGTCTTCCTCATATGTGAAGAGATAACTCCTTTCGTAGTCTTGGCTAATATGTCCAAACTATGCAGTCAGCCTGGCAGCTAGAGAGTGGATTCTTAAGTGCTTTACCCATAAACCACCGCTTGTATTATTCAGTTGACGATTACTGGGCTCTCTTGTTGGAGAAACTGAGGAAGTGGATTCAGTCCAAAAGGATTCGAGGAGAAAGGCAACTAACTGTAGAGAAGATAAATACTTACCTAGGAAAATGTAGATCAGGTATTGAGCAGCCTTCCTTGGACTATCATTTAGAATGGATCCTCTCAGTGAAATGACAAGGAGACTAATCTCAAGGGCTAATCCGATGGTAAAGAGAACTATGGCTGAGACAATCAGTTCCAGCAAATATGGTCCACATTTGTCTTTCGACTTGGAATTGGTCAACTCTCCAAATTCAGCCACCAGTGCAATCGCAGTAACGCATAACCTGTTAAATCGTACGAAATATTATATATGTAATGTTAATTTTTGACTCTTGAATGAGAACAATTGTAATGCATTTCATCAATCAAAACCACAGAAACGTTCTAGTTGAAAAACTGTAAGTCAACTAGGAATATTTTAAAACCCTTAGTAAAGCATAAAATTATTATATGCAGAATAATTAACTTAGCAAAAATGCTCTCTAATTACATACTCGTACTCTCTCTCGTCTCAATAGGAATTATGTTCGAAATATTATGTTTTGTGGAAATGTTAGAAGATAGGGTTGTGCTTGTGTGTGCTGTTTGATGTTGGATTGGCGGAGAATAGTGTAGAAGTCCCCTTTCATCGATGCGTGTAATGAGGATAGTCAGGTCCGAATCCAAATACCTTGAACTGTATAGTCAGTCGTAGATACTCACTCATCAAGATACAGATGAATTGTAAGCAGGGACTGGACATGGTTGGAATGTGAAAAGGAATCTGTTCAGTCAGACACTCCCAACCATGGAAAGTATAATCAGTCAAGAGGGGGAAACAGAAAGAGAAAAGATGAAGAAGAAAGTAGAGAAACGAAGATTGGGTTCAACTTGAATGGCTAAAGTCTTTGGAGTCAGTTGAGGAGAAGAATTGTGAAACAGTGACAGAAACACTGCACTGGGATAAAATATTTGAAGAAATAGCAAGACGAGTAGAGAAAAAGGAACCAAGTTGGATTTTGCATAAAGAAAATGTGGAACGAATGCTGCTGGGATGGATAGATTCACGTTCAAATAATATTTTCCTGTGAAACCCTTATGAATTTGCATTACGCTACTCTTGTTATAGAGCCGAAGGAGTGAGCAGAATCCGCCGAACCAAAACCTTCTCATATTTCATTCAAATGCAAAGCATACTTTTGGGACTCAGAGAGAGGAGAAAGCAATAGGGAAAAATAGTCTTATGAGAAGAGCTTATGCAGTTACCATTTAACATTTGCCACTCGCTGTCTCTCTCAGCTCAAACAGCCATTTTATGCATAATTTATGTGATGAACTACTTTTCTAGATGTCACCTGGATTCTATTACTAATATTCCCGCCTTGTTTTTCAGAGAAAATACGGATAAATAGTGAAGACTTTTTACTCACATCCCTCCATCCTGTGCAATTACAAGTCAAACCACATAATGGTCCTTACATCCAGCATACAATATTCATGGATCAGACAAACGAGAAGCGAGAGAGACTCTGGAGACTTACTCATGTTTTCTGGTCTCTCTGTATAGACTAGAGAGTGTTTGGTAGCAAATAGCATTTCCATCCATTCCTACAAATATTAACTCATCCCTGCTGCAATGCGTTTCTACATATGCTAAGTAGGAATGACGTCTCTTCCATATTTGATCTGGACCTTTCTATCAATTTCATTACAGGGCACTACGTCACCACTTCCAAATGCAAAAGAGCCAAAAGGGGACATAACCCATTCAATTTGATTTCTATATCATCTGTCGTAGCCCTTGCTTTGCTCACCATTAGACTTACAAATCAAATCCTCAGCTCTACCTCCTAGTGTACAAATTATTGCAACGCAAATATTCACATTCAACAAATCACCATAATTGCCCCGTCCGTGCTTACTAATTGACTCGGCGGTTTTCCCGAGCGAGCAATATTTCTTCTTTGGGAACTTTAGCATCTGTCCCTTGAGAAAGTCAAAATATGAAATTTTAAACTTTATACAAAATAAATATTGAAAAATATTGACGATCGATCAATTAAATGTCATTCGATTGCGACTAACATTTTGGCATATCACTTTAAAAACGAATTTATTTCATTTCCGGTTTAGTAGTGCATGGAGTAGAAGAGATATGAAATGAAATGTGTTTATGGGCTCATACTCTCATAAATGTATCAGTCTTTATTGGTTGGAGAAATAGGGAAAAGGATAACGATTCTAGAGAAGGATTGGAGTGAAGGCGGGTGAGTGCTGGGAAAATACATTAGGTTCCATTGCTACTTGAGGAACTACTATTTCTGGGCCTGGGTGCACTAGTGAAGATACAGGAGCGGATATGAACATTTGCCGAAAATGTGCTCATGCTGGAGGGCATGAAGATGAGTGTGTAAGAGAGTAGGAAGGGCAGAAACATGGGCTGGCTTCCATCCGAAAATCAGGAAGGAAGACGAATAGAGAGTGTGAGATAGGAACGGAGTCAAGGGAAGGAATACATGGCCCTCTCAACATCGATCGTCTGGAGAAAAGGCATTTAAAGAAAGTAAAACGGCGTCTTTCCTTTCCTTGTAGCTTTCTCTCCTATAGTTACTCAACTTCTCAACAACATTTCTTCACTTTACTCTCAAGTTCACTCCAATTCTAGGAAAGAAATTTTTTTAGTTTTGTCCTGCTTCAGTAAAAAAATAACATTGAACCACTTGGCTGTTTCATTCTGGAGACGAAAGTGTGAGGAAGCTGTTGCTTTCCCTTTGGCTCCTAGCCCTGAGTTAACAAAAGCCGTGTTAATAGATTTTCCCTTTTAATAATTCAAGGGAGAGAAGGAATGGAGCTGAATTTTCATTAGTACATCTCCCAATGAATGAAAAAATGAATGTATGACGCCTCCATTCTTGTCTTATGCTTTGAAAGGGCTAAGGAAAATCGATGACATTTGGAAGGATTCGATTCAAAGATTTTATTCACAATTGAGGACAAGAAGAATATCCCCTCCCTACTACCCGGCTCATTCCTTATTCTGAAAAGTGACTCATTAGGGAGACCTTTTCATTTCATCCGGGGAACCCTCTCTACAATGGAAACCCAAAAATATGGATAGACCGAAATAGGTTTGCTAAGCTTGGATAACCATTTCGCAGCATTAGCTCCTGTATAGGAGGTTCCTCCCTTGTGGAATATTATGTATTCCTATTTCGTATCAGCTTAAATACATAAATCCAGCTAGCCACTGCTCCTCTCACCACCAGCCAGCCCAGCACATCTGTTCAATGCGTTGGATCCTTTCCACGATTCCTTTATCGGTGGGAAACGGGAGCATGTAGTCATGCAACTCCAGCAAGTCATTTGGAATTTTATATCCTTCCAGTTTGGAAAGGAATTCACATTTGGATCAGGAATGATCACATGTGTTTGTGATGTAACATTCATTCCAACAACCATCAAAAATTTTGCGAGGAGAAATGAAGTGGCCGACAAGGGGAAAGTAATGGCATGTATTAAAACCCTTTTCTCTTTTACGTCTAACAACCGTTGTTCAAAATCCCAAGAGTACTGCGGTTTTGTTTTGATCAAACTCGTCCAATGCTACGCAATAATGTGAAATATAATTCAACTGTGCCTTTAGAATAGTTCGAGTTCTTTTCACAAATAATTTATATCACTTCGTATCAAATTCTTTGGGTTATTTTTGTAACAATTCCCTTCGAAAAAGGAAATAAAAGTGAGCATACAAATAAAAGTAATGAATGATTGATATTAAGTCAGAGTAGATGTTTCGAAGAAATAGAATAGGAATTCTTCAATATAAAATGTCTATGTCTATTAGATGTTAGACAATGTCCAATATCTTCAATTTGTATCCAATCAAGCTATAAATAATGTAGCTAAGGATCTCGTAAACACATCAAAGATCTTCTTTGTTTTATTTGAAGCGAAAAGTCCAGTTGGAGAAAATTGCTTTTCAAACTAAAGGAAAGGATGACAGAGGAAATTCAAGACAATGGGAATCAAGTCAACTGTCCTCAACTAATTCGCCAGTTGCGACTTTGAGTCGCTTAAATTTTCAAGTGTTTCTTCCATTCCATCCTTTACCGTGGGTTGAATAGTAAAAGTATAAAGAAACTAATTTCCCTGGATTCCAATTTCAATTTGAATTCTGTACTTTATTATATATGAAGGAAGAGAGCTGCTAGCTAAGAAGAAATTTGAATCAAGGAATGAGAGAGAGAGTCGACTACATAATTTATATTGTTCTCGAGAAAAACTTGTTTCAACGACATTTCAAAAAAGCTAAACACAACTTTGTCTTAACGTGGAATAGGGTAAAGTTGCTTATTTTTATTCAATAAAAAACATGGGTTGAGAAGAAGTTTTAAAAGTTGGCAACTCTGAAGTAAGAACATGATTTCTTACTTTCTTCCTCTTGAGTCCCA
Source organism: Thalassaphorura encarpata (assembly GCA_009869925.1). NCBI lineage: Eukaryota > Metazoa > Arthropoda > Collembola > Poduromorpha > Onychiuridae > Thalassaphorura > Thalassaphorura encarpata. Next base: position 13,940 of record WJEZ01001586.1, read on the forward strand.
GGAAGGAAACCATGGCATATTTCTTTCCTTTCTCTCCTCCTAAGCCCTCAACTCAACTCAGGATTCTCCGGAAAAAGTATTTTCTATTTCCACTTGTTCCGTGGAGAGCTGGGGACCAGGGAAAAGGTTTATCAAACTCAAATCCCTAAACTAATCTCACTACATCCGCTCTATTTACTAAAATTTATCTGAGTTTAATGTCTAATAAACATACACACAGAAAATATCCTGGCAATTAATAATCCAGGCAATGTAAGGAAGAAATTTATCACATATTTTAAGTAAAGTAATATTTGTCGATTAAAATGAATGTTTTTCGGTTTCAATGGAGAAGATTACTTCAAGCGATTTAATTGTTAGTAAGATCTTAATAATAAAATTAGACGTTAGACAATTTTAAACTTGTGAACACAACAGAATGGGTGAAATGGCATCAATTCACTATGTGTCAGTTTAGCAGTTTAACTCTTGTACTCTTCGAATCGAATTGTACAAAGTCCTTGTCTAAGAATAGCCTTTCAAGTTTTCTTTGAATGAAGTAGTAGTGGGAGTTATGAGTGGAATGGAAGAAGGAAAGTGGATTCGTCTGAAAACCGAATAAACCTGATTCATTCACTCTCATCTTCCCGCTTTCCGCTTCAAGCTTTCACTTTCGACTACATTTAACAAATTGGATTATGATTGAAGTGAAGCACTCCAACTCCAACATCCCAAAGTCCCAAAATTAAACGAATTCAACATTATGACAGGACATATAGATTTATTACCCATCCTTAATTATTAAATCTCACGCCTGGTTAGATGGATTTCTCACATTACAATGAATTCCCCCAAAATCTTTCCGTAGACTAACAAACGCCGTTAGACGGAATCCTGATCATTGAGCCAAACTAAAGCCAATTTGTACTCGTATCTAGATAGCCGAGATGCATGTAATGTGAAAGTTTTTCAATATACGTGTTCTCATGTTCTACTTTTATCAAACCTCTTCCGTAAAATCAGCTGTCATTGATTGAAGAGCTCTCAAATCTAATATTATGTCAGATAGAGAACAAAATAAAATTCATTTTGGGTCAGATCAAAGCCGGATCACGGGTAACTTCATCAGATTGTTCAACGTCTATCTCTGTAGACAGTTTTATAAATTAAATTCCACTCAAAGTCACCGTCTTGTCTTTTTTACCTCCAATGTACTGATTATCTGTAAACCCTTGAGAATTGGATTGGATAGAAATTTGCAAGTCATGAGTTGGCAGGACAGACAAGTTGTGAAGGAATTGGGAAGTGCAATTAAACTGTGGTATAATTAACGGAGGGGAAATAGAAATCCTAGGTTGTTTCCATCCTGAGTTTTACTTTGAGTTGATGAAGATAATTAAAAACACTACACACAGTAGGATAAGTTTATGAGGACTCCTAAAGGATGAAGGACATTTTGTTCAAGGAAAGGCACATAGTTTATAAAATGTAGAGGAAGTGTAGGGTTGGATTAAGTTTCTCTTTTAGTTAATTACATTTGGAAGGCAGCAGAGCAGTGGGGCTTGAAACAATTCGCAAGATTTGATTAGGAGCTAGGATCTGATTGGAAGACTGTGGTTGCTCTGGAGTACGTAAAAGTATGAAAAGAAGGAAAGTTGGAAAAGGATGTGGAGGAAGGGATTCAATCTTAAATGGCAAGAGGATTTTGAGATCACAGGGTGGGCTATAATTCTCACAGCCAAGAAGCAATTAAATTTTTATGAGATCGTCAATACTGTTCCTCTCCTTTTCTTTGCGCAACATAAAATGATGATGGACCAAATCTTCATTTTCCAGGGGTGAAAACAAAGGAGGACACTTAAATATACAATGGGGTAGGAGGGACTTTATAGAATCACTGGAGAATATTTTAGTTTTCTTTTTACTTTCATACTCTCTCTCTACACGAGTCACTAGAGATAAAAGCTACTCAAAATCATACAAAACTAAAGGGCCATAATATAGTATGTGCGATACGAATAAGGGTAGGCAAACATTTACTTATTCACACTGTGTTCTGTATGGTATGACTTTCTACAACATGCTACACAACTGCTGCATGCTCTACGGCTACTACTAACATTGAAGAACCACATGAAAAAATGAGAGTTTGGGAGTCAGTTAGTCTGTATTGCTTTGAGGGGATTGGACAAAAAAGACGACTAGACTCAAACTCAATCTTTCACTAGTCATAGTAGGACGATGTAATATAGAAACAACTTTTGTAGTATTTAAGTAAACCCTTCTAGAAAATGTTTATTGTTTTGCCCGAAGGACTAGAAAGGAAACGGAGCAAAATGTGGGCGAAAGCTAGAACTGGGACTTTTAGTCTCTGTATATTTACTTCAAATGCTTCAATGAGTAACGCAAAGCGTGCCGGATATTTTTTCTTGGGTTCGCTTTAGTGTAGAACAACAACACTTGAATGCTTTTTTCTTCATCGTTGAATCCTTTGCTCCGATTCTTTCGTCTCTCTCTCTGCCGAAGTTTAAGTTAGGGGTAGCGGAACCATGCATATTGTGCATAGCCAAGTCCATTTGAAGCCCTGATCAATGGAATTCAATGGGGGTGAAGCGGTAAATCAAGATTTGTAGAATTTGGACGACCAGACTCGATTCTTTTATAGATGCTGTAAAAAAAACCCTGTCTGGAAGAGATTTTGGGGAAAACTCTCAACCGACGAGTGCTGACGTTGCGGGGAGTCAAAATCTTTTCAACTCAGCACCATCACCAATTTCAGATCATGAGTTTTCCCGTTCCTTTCCTTTTTCTTGATGGAAAAAAGTCTATTCTTGGTTAGGCAGCTAGTTGCCCAAATTGATCAAGGCTTCAAATATTAAAGACACAGGCAGAGGCTAAAGTTGTAAATGTCTAAGTACTTGT